>OZ017740.1:284985166-285212666 GCA_963969285.1 Odontomyia ornata
TCTCCTTGCGCTAGGAAACTCCCCAGTTTTTATATCAACTCTAGCGAATTCTTATATGATATGTTTTCTCCATACCTCCTTCCCCTAATTTTTAGGGTTTTATATTAGAATAACTTACAAGACCCCATTTAATTCGCCACCTATTTGTTCGTCTGTCTGTGTGTTTGTCTGCCACAGCGGTTTTTCTCCAAAATTACAGCAGTTAAAAACATCAAACTTCATGGGTATGTAAAGTGATGGCCTCTAGAAAATTTGGGTATAACAATTTTTTCAAAGGCTATTCCCATATAGGGAATAATTTTTCTCACCAAAGGTGATCGTGATGGGTATCAGATAAAAAGTCTTGATGCAAACTCTTCAAAACAAGTCTTGAATCTATGGCATTTGAATTTGCATACACCCTCATAACCGAACACCTGTGATCTGAAAAATCGTCGAGATAGGGCTTTATGAGTACAACAGCCAATGGCTTAGAAGTTGAAATTCACTCAACTTTGTTCATAATAAGATTAGTATATTTTTAATTTTCTTGAATAAAATCGTGTATGTGATAATGTGAATCGTCTTCAATGAAATTTGAGGTTTTAATAGATCCATGGAAATCGATTTATACTTACGGAAATTATAGCCGTTTGATTTTTTTCCGATAAAACAATACAGGATTATCCTACTATACGGACTTTGCATAGATCCATACTACATTTTTGATTGGATCTTCTTGAAATTTCCAAATAAGGGGAATAAGATAAATATCTTTAAGATTTCATTAAATTAATGATCTTAGTGATATTACAACAAAATAGCGGCCAGATGTATTGAATTAGCAATTGTTTTTCCTTGAAACCAAGTATATAATATTTTCCTTGAAACCAAGTATATAATATGCATACATGCCATTCAAATTTTTCTTTAATTTATTCTTTATTGCTGTCTGCATATCATAGATTCAGTACAAAAGCCTTCAAGCATGAGCGTGGTTCTGTCTACCCAACTTTTTTAGATTCTACAATAAGTTGCCATCAGCGACGATCTCTTGTGGCATCGGGTACTCATCGTGCATTTTCTTTTAGCATCTCATACATCGTAATATTGATATTGCTTCGACCTGCTTTTGACCATTCTTAACACACTTGCTCCAAAAAGCCTTCTTTACCCTCCGTACTCTTTTAAGCTCAAACCAAAACTTGATCACTGATTACTAATGAGGACTTAGAAGGCCGAGGAAACGCAGGTTTCATTCTTTTAACGAGAATAGTGTATCGCAGCTCGGACTCCAGAATGAAAATGCAGTCGCCTGATCCTACATTTAGGGCTTTCGAATCAAAAATCACACAAAAACAACTTCACGCGATAAATAGCATTCCCTTCTTCATAGTTTTAGTGGTCCCAACAAAAATTATAATAAACTAATAATACTTAGGTGCGACATCAGCAAAGGCTAAACATAATGGCAGTTATTTAAAAGTAAAATGAATTCCATCCCCGTTACTTTGATTTAAGGATTTAATTTACGTACGAATGATATGAAACTCTTGCCTTTAGAAGATTTTATATCAAACCCTCTTAGTTGACTCCTATGTAGTTTGATATTCGATTCATACTACTATTCACCTTTAACTTCAGGCAATCCTAGGCAATTTCGCCAGTAGTTGTTGCACCCTTTAATCTATATTTCTATGAGTCGTGTCCGAACAAAGTGAATCTGTACCACCCAATGCCCTCCTGTGTATATTTTTGCATGCAGCAATACCCAGTAGGGAGTATCCTCTGGATGTTTATCGTTGATTATTCTAGAGCTTAAAAGTAGTCTGAATACCAGATATATTTGGGCTTTATATGCCATTATATCCTTGTTTTCAGGTTTTTTTTTATACTTCATGCTGGCCCAAAAGTTCAAAATTATGTTGCACTCACTGTATTAGAGTTTTCTACAGAATATTGGCTTGAAAGTGGTTCTATGAAGTGTACAAACGATTCATTCCTTCTTATCGCTCGGCTTTGTATCAAATTTACTATCTAAACTGAAATAGCGTGTCGTGCCATCAGAGGACATTATGCCAAATTCTAGAGTTGTTCTTTCTGGCTTGATAAAATGCGCTAATCATGCTTATTTCTCAATGAGGCTTGAATTAATCAACCTCATCACTGCGAACGAGCGAAATAGTCAAAATAACACTCCCACTATTCATGCGTATTCTTATTCTTTTTTGAAATTGGCAAAATTTCAACTCCTAAAATACTTCTCTGGTCATAACGCAGTCGAGGAAAAATACCTTAAATACCCAAAATGTCACACATTTGGCGAATACAATATCGAAAATGTGAGCGAGTTTGTTTATTTAGGCGCCAAAATAACGAGAACCTGTATTGAAAGAGACGAAATACGCGGAAGAATACAGCTCGCAAATAAAATATTTCATTCTGTTTTGACGATCTTGAAGACCAGCTGCATACACATGAAAACAATGCTCCAAGTATACAAATCTGCGATAAAATCTGTGCTATGCTATAGGTGTGAAATAAGGACCCTAAGTCAAGCATCTGAAAATATATTAAACGCCTTCGAAAGACGGATCCTGAGGTGACTCATCAGAGCGAAGCTAGACAGGGACCAATGGCGAATTCATACCATGTGCTATATGAATTTTTGACGAGCCGGAGGTCTCAACGATTGTAAAACTCCGGAAGCTGCAATGGGCTGGGCATGTGAATCTTATGGACGAACAACGAATACCCAAAAATGTATTCGTGGGGAGAACTGAAGGCCGGAAACCAGTGGGGAAACCGAGGAAACGCTGGTCTCACTCGGTCGACGAAGACAGTTCATCGATGCTCAGATTTCGAAATTGGAGGACGCGGTCAATGGACCGAGCCAGTTGGAGGCGCTATTTGCAGGAAGCGAAGGCCCAAGAGGGGCTGTAGTGCTACGAAGAAGAAGAAAAAGAAGAAACTTCAAATTCCTCCATAATTTCAAATTAATGCAACATTAGAAGTTTGTCAAGTTATGTAGAGTAGTTATCCCTTGACTACCTTTGAATAAATAAATAGCAGCTTTGCGCTTATGCTGTGCTTTAAAATTTAATAACTCTTCGAAAAAATACGAATTTTATTGCCTTTTACTTCCCATTAAAGTTGGCGATCGCAGTATTTTCTGAGAAAACTTGCTGTGACACACGGACATAAAAAAGGAACGACATCATTGCTAACGAAGTGCACTCTTATCTCGAAATATAAGAGACCGTAGGTACCTCGGAGGAATTTTCATTGCCACTTCCAATAAACCCGAAATCGGAACTTTTCAGGCTTCAGAAAAATAGTAAAGCAGCGGGTAGAATCTCTATTGTTGTATTATGAGCCACACTGATTTAACGTGTAATATTGGCACGAATAATTATAGTATGCGCCAATATCAACTTCTAATGTACCCTCATATAAAAGTTTTAAAATACGTTTGTCAAGTCTGAACATCAATATTCGATCTAGCTGAATTATGTTGTTATATTTAGGATAATTTTAAGAGGGAAACAAAGGAAACGCTGGTCCCACTGTGTCGATTGAGAAGTTGCTTATGTTCCGGAATTGGAGGAGACGGTAGGTGCCAAGGCCCTAGAAGGGAAATAGTGCGACAAAGGCGACGTGATTAGAAAGTCTTCTAAAATTAAAACAATAGCAAATAACTAAAACTGAGAACCAATGAAGGAAATGACAAATACGAAGAAAAATGACGCATTTGAAGAATAGTATATAGAAATCATGGGGAAATTGGTACATTTCCGGCAGCAAACTACCAAAAAAGACAAAAAATGCACCTCCTTTAAGAAGACACGCAATTCTGATATTCTTTAATGGCGCAGTTGTTTTAACAGAAGCTGACGTGCTAAATCATCGATGTTTTAAACCTTTCTGTCCTACTACCGCTTATGGTCGGCATTCACGAAACAATCTCCAACAAGTATTGAACCTTGTCTGGCCCTCCATCTGTGCGTAGCTTGTTTTCTCAGACACTAGAAGCTATAATCATGAAAGTTTGAAAAAAGCCCAAAGTGGTGGTCTTTCAAAAGTTTCGACCTTACGGAAATTTTTAAGGAGGATAAACTTAAACAATTTCCTCTCAAAAGTAATTGGATGGGGTATCAAATAAAAGCTTGCTAGACTTGCTAGACTTGCTAGAAATTTTTTTGCTTATACTCGTACGTATAACAGGGGAAGATGCAACTGCCTGTAAAATGCAACAAATTCACGAAGATGAAAAGGATATCATGAAAGGAATTGAGTAGTTATCAAAGTGACAGCCGAAGAAAAAGACGGAAGCACATTTTAAAACTAGCTGTTTGCAGTAGATAACAGGTCATTCAATAAGCCCGTAGGACAAGTAAGAAAAAAACCAAATTTTGACTAAACTCGATTTTATTATTCAACATATAGTACATAGTTACCTTCGAGGGCGATACAACGAGTATAGCGATTTTCCAACTTTTCGATACAAACTTAAAGTACGATTTCTCTTTCTCATCAAAATAGGCCTCAGTTTCAGCGCTTACTTAATCATTGGATTTAAATTTCTTTCCAGCAAGCATTTTCTTGAGGTCTGAGGACAGAAAAAGTTGCTGGGGGCTAAATCTGGAGAATACGGTGTGTGGGTAAGCAATTCGAAGCCCAATTCATTCGATTTTGCCATCGTTTTCATCGGTTCGTGACACCGTGCATTGTCTTGGTGAAACAACACTTTTTTTTGCATTCAATAGATTTTTTCAGCCTACAATAGATCCAAAAGTCCACAGTAATAGTCGCTGTTGATGGTGGTTCCTTTTTGGAGATAGTCGATGAATATTATTCCGTTCGCATCCCAAAATACAGACGCTATCACCTTAATGGCCGACTGTTGCGTCTTTGCTCGCTTTGGATTCGGTTCGTCGACTGCTGTCCACTCAGCTGACTGTCTTTTGGATTCTGGTGTGTAATAGTGAAGGCATGTTTCATCCATTGTCACATATCGACGATAGAATTCGTTTTTATTGCGGTTTAACAGCCCCAAACACTCCTCTGAAGCATCAATGCGTTGTTGTTTTTGGTCGACTGTGAGCTCACGCGTTACCCACTTTGCACAAAGCTTTCGCATACCCAAATGTTCGTGTAAAATGGTAAAAACACTACCGTCTGATATCTTTACAATGTCAGATAGCTCGAGTCAAGTCAAGTCAAAAGCGCTTTATTTAATACTCATCGTTATAAATTTTAAAAGAATATAAAGCAAATTCCAAATAATAACAATCAATAAAACTTAATGGCCCAAATGGCTCTCTAAATTTGTACGTTATCATAAACTCATTTCATCAAAAAAAAAACTATAGCAAATGCAATTAATTACGATTATTAAAAACACTACCGTCTGATATCTTTACAATGTCAGATAGCTCGTGCACCTTCAATTTGCGATCGTTGATAACCAATTTATGGATTTATTTTTGTTTTCTGCAAAAACAGCCTCATTTGGGCGTCCACTGCGCTCTGCATTATTTGTGCTGGTACGACCACGTTTAAAATTCAGCAATCCACGCCTCTACCATTTGTCTCGATGGAGCAGAGTCCGGATAGTGTTTATCAAGCCATTATTTGGTTTCCACTGTATTTTTTTTTCATCAAAAAGTAATGCTTTATCAAAACTCGGAATTCACTTTTTTCCATTTTTTTTTTTCAATAACAAAAAATGCTTCGCACAAAATGATATAACTCAGGAATCAATGGTCAATGCTGTCAAATTTATACAAGTATCGTTTGAAGGTTAGTACTAATAAAAAATCTGATGGAAAAAATTCGAGTAATGCTATCTTTGTGTCATCCTACGGACTTATTGAATAGACTGTTATGATGATAATTTTTAAAGCAAATTTTTAACAATCTGACGTTTTTGCGATTGTTTACCGTATTGTGTATTTTCCCTTGTCAAAGCGGCGAATCATTTTAGGTATTCTGAATAATTTTATCAACTTCATGAGTATCAAATTTTAGTTTATGTATCGTCGTCATCGTTGCGAAACTACAGCTTTTAGTCCTAGGCTTCTCATACAAACTTCTGCTGTTTTGGTCCACTGACGCGGCATTTGATTCTGAGCTCCGAAGAAAGCTGACCTGTCGGGAAAATCGCACCCAGGTCTTTGGTTTTTCTGATCTCCGTTCCTCTGTTTTTTAGTATCACAACCAGCCCATTGTAGCGATTCCTGAACTCTTCGTTCATTAGAGACTATATTACAAATTCCAGTTCATGATTTTCAGGATTGTCAAACTAATCGTTCCTTTTGCACGCGGCTAAAACAACATTTTTTGCCACTGAGCTTCTCTATGTCGAATTTTTGCTAAGAGAAAGTTTTTATTGAAAAGTCCCTTTATATGTGGCAACGATAACTGATTAGACGAAGCAATGATTCAAGTGACAGTTTATTCAGATGCCAAGTATACTTGAGGACTAGACGAGAACTTAGTGATTCAAGTGACAGTTTATTCAGATGCCAAGTATACTTGAGGACTAGACGAGAACTTAGTAGACCTAATCCATTTAATTCTCGGCTTCCAGTCGTCTTCCCTGTTATAAATATTGTGTGCAATCGCATGTCTGAAGCTCACTACTAATCCATTTTGTTTTCTAGATAGTCCACATGTTTAATTTGTACCGATCTAAAGCTGTTAGGGGGTTTTTAAATAATCTTAAACTGCAGTGTAACCCTTCAAACCCTTCATGGGATTCCCTTCAAACTCCATTGGATTCAGGAAAATAGACCGTTTCGTGTGGATCTTTGGGTATTCATTGGCTTATGATGACAAATCGTAAACAATTGATAACTTGAGGTTTATACTTATAGTGTTATACGTGACGCAAGACCGGTAGTCTTCGAAAAAGTGGCACAAATTTGGATATCTGAAATACGGTCCGTCAAGAGATCATTTTCAGATATAATAGCCATCTATTGAGCTAAGTTGCATTCTGATTACATATGTGCTACATAAATCGGGTTGTTTGGGTTAAAAGGGAAAAAAGCATAAGTGCAGTGAATGCCAACAGTGCAACATAGGTTATATGAAAGCTAGAAATACATTTTTTGAGTAGTACATACATGACGTCCCATGTAATTTAGCTCATCAATCGAATTAAATTTGAAAATTAAATTTGTTGCTGTCGGTTTTACAATTTTAAGTTTCATCTAGGATAAAAATCACCCTAGAATAAATTAATAATCGGTCTTCAACGTGCTACTTACTGGTTAGGTTTCAAATAATAAAACCCAAACGGGTTAAAAATAACGTCATTTGTCATTGATTAGGTAATAGACAAGCTCTGACTGCCTTCCAGGAACAGTTGCTTCCAATAGTTCCATGTAACGATTCCAAGTTATATTCTGCTGTCAGCTTCCAGTGGTTTATTATCAGTTTTCCTTCTGAACGCTTCTCATGTGCTCTACCTTTTAAGGTCCATCTGGAGCGTCAATACTCCTCCATCATTTTAACATAGCCGTAATATTTTGTAATATAAAGATTGCTACAAGATATCTTGTCGTAATAGAGGCATGTTGATTGACGTAGGCAACTGACGAGTTAAGACCTAACTCCAGTTTCTGCAGGCAATGATTGATATAATGCGCCAACCATAACCCATACGATAATGTATGGTATCTGACCCAACCCTTTTTTAAATCCACAGTCATCCGACGCTGTAGACAGATGTTAAAGTTTTCGCCGTAATCAGCTTCCAATTTGGAGCCTTTTGGTAGATTCACCTCGGTCCTCTCCAAACTATGTACTAGTAATCTTAAAGTCTCTTACACTGACAACAAAGACAATTCGTGAGAAAATTAAAATTGAGAAATAACGAAGTGGTAAGTTATGACACTTGCCGGAATGTTCTCTCGGGAAAGCGCAGGATCTTTAAACTAACTTGATCATTCCATCAGAAAATATTTCCTGTATTGAAATCATTTTTAACTGTAATACATGATCTTCCTACCCTCCATTTTTCTGAATTGTTTTCTCGTTTGTGTATCTGAAACCTACTGAATATTCCTATTCATTCCCTTGCAATAATTGTACTAAATTAATTTCTCTCTATTTACAGAACATTAAAGAAAGTATAGTTTAAAAATCTATCGCCTTATTTCGACGCTGTAATATATTGAACATTTGATAAGTTTTCTAACTATTTAATAGTAAATATAAATATCCTTAATTAACAAAAGGTTTTCTAAAGATTAGAAAAACATTAGTTGGAACTTGACATCGAATTTCTTCAGAAGAAAAACAAAAAACATATTGTCAAGGCCGACGAACCATTTGATAAAGACGTATAAAATATCGCGTCAAATAAGTTAGAAAGCTGTGTCAATAAAGTAAATTTAGTGAAATACGTGCCTATTAAAATTGAGTGCAATAAACCCGGAAAAGTGCATAATGATGATGATAAGTAAATAATTGCATAAAACTCTCAATGAGAAATCCAATTATCGATGAAAGGATGTTTCGTTTTTAAAAAAGCTCCTTTTTAAATTTACAGGAGAAATAGATAGATGTCTCAAAAAGGTAACGGAAGGAGTTGAAACGTTCGAGGACATTTGGCAAAAAGTACACAATGCAGCAAACAGTAATCAAAAGGTAAGTAACTAATAGATAAGATCAGGCGTTCAATGCCCGAGTTGGATATATAATGGTGTCCCTTGTTAAAGGAAAAGTATGAAGCCGATCTCAAGAAGGAAATCAAAAAGCTGCAACGGCTCCGCGATCAGATTAAATCGTGGATCGCGTCGGCCGAAATCAAGGACAAAAGTGCCCTCCTAGAAAATCGACGTCTTATCGAAACGGTATAAGTTGCGAATTATTTAAAATTCAATTATGTTCTCCAGACGAAATGTAGAGGCACAAACAATTTCATTTGAAAGTTTTTTTTTTCAATTTATCTTTGAATGGATTTGTGTTTTTTTTTTATTATAAACTGCAGATTAGTTTGGAATGAATCGAATAGTGCCTATTTCGATCGTCCTTCCTATCTTATTGCACTGCCTTTTCGCCTTAACTATTCTGCAGAGAGGACGGTAATGATGTCATACCTACCCATCCTTCCTCTTTGCTGTCCCTTTGTGCCACTACTTCATTTTTAAAACAAATCCAATATTTTTGGGGCTTCTCAATCTAATCGAGTAATATGTACTGCCTTTTTCATGTTTTATTTTGCAATGGTTGTTGAAACAGCAAATGGAACGGTTTAAAGTTGTGGAACGTGAAACGAAAACAAAAGCATATTCAAAAGAAGGGCTAGGAGCGGCACAAAAACTGGATCCTGCGCAACGTGTTAAAGATGAAATACGAACATGGTTAACACAGTCGATAAACTCGCTGAAAATACAAATCGATGCTTACGAGAGTGAAGTAGAGTCGTTATTAGCGGGTAAGAAAAAACGCTTGGATCGTGATAAACAGGAACGGATGGATGAACTACGAGGGAAACTTGAGAGGCATAAATTCCATATAACAAAACTTGAAACAATACTTAGATTGCTGGATAATGACGGCGTAGAAGTTGATCAGGTATGATCTTCACTTTAAGTTTGAAACATATTTTTTTAATTTTGTCTTGCTAACGTTCTCTTACAGATTCGTCGAATAAAAGAAGACGTAGAGTATTATATAGATTCCTCACAAGAGCCCGAATTTCAAGAAATTGAATATATCTATGACGACATTATTGGCTTGGATGATGTCGAACTTTCTGGAACTGGTATGTTTTGTTTTAGAATTTTTCAAACAAAATTCAAAAAAAAAAATGTAGAGAAAATCTACAAATATCTTTTCCGGATCATGAAATTTTTAGCAAGTTGCTTATCGAAGTGAAAATAACGTGACGATGATGATTTTGCTTGTATTCGCGTTCGGATAACGTAGATAATTTTATTTCCTATGGTACATTTGCATAAAGAGCAAATGGGGAGATAAGTTTGATTTTCCAATAATCGAGAGCACTTGACTTGCTATCTTTGCATTGACGGAAATGACAGGGAGTATTTTGAATTTTAAAGGTATATCATTAGGAATACCATCATCTGCGACAACAGACAGTAACAACAGTAACGAGACTGGAGGATCGCCTAGCAGTTTAGCATCAGGAACAAGTCCGGTGCAATCGCCTGCTGCCCTTAATTGCAGTAATGCAAATAATTTGAATTACAGCAGTGACTCGACATCAGTGGAATTTACAGCAGCTGACAAACGAAATAAGAATGAAAATAATGCCAGTAGTAAAGTAAAGGTAAATTATGTGTTTGAATGTGTGTTTTCACAGTAGATTCGATTTTACATCCGATAACCCAAGATTTGTAGCCCTTAACAATCAACAATTCCGCTATGGGCTTGTATTTTACATTTGCACTTCAGGTTTGCAATATCCTTCAAACAAACCGATTGTTAGAGCGGTCATTCTCGCCAATCTTTATATTAATCTAAATACTCGTATATTTCAAAATGCAACTATAGAAAATCTTCCAGAGACTTTCTGGCTTTTTCTACATGTATTGCACTGAATTTATTTTACTCACCGGTTTCGATGAGGACCAGAAACTCTACTCCCTACTTTAATTTAAAATGAAAGAGCAGAGCTTGCGCCCTCCGTTTGCCCTGAGATCCATGTGTTGTGTGTTTGAATGTGTGTTTTCACAGTAGATTCGATTTTACAACCGATAACCCAAGATTTGTAGCCCTTAACAATCAACAATTCCGCTATGGGCTTGTATTTTACATTTGCACTTCAGGTTTGCAATATCCTTCAAACAAACCGATTGTTAGAGCGGTCATTCTCGCCAATCTTTATATTAATCTAAATACTCGTATATTTCAAAATGCAACTATAGAAAATCTTCCAGAGACTTTCTGGCTTTTTCTACATGTATTGCACTGAATTTATTTTACTCACCGGTTTCGATGAGGACCAGAAACTCTACTCCCTACTTTAATTTAAAATGAAAGAGCAGAGCTTGCGCCCTCCGTTTGCCCTGAGATCCATTTTCATAAGATGTCGTCCCGTGCCCCGTAAGGATCCCGAATTGATTCTCACCTAGTTTGATGCACAATTTAAATCGTTTCTCATCTATGATGAGAAGGGTTTTAAACCTTGAATACCTCCAGGATTTTTGATGCTCCTAAACTTCTATTTGCTTCTGGTGTCTACGGAAAACGTGCTTTTCGATCCTTCTGAAGGGTTCAGGGCTGACGATATTTCCGTTGATGATTATAAGGGTATAATATCCTTTGTCTACCCAACATAGCGCACTCACTGCAATTAAGAGTACCTACCCAACTTATTAAGTATTACAAACTATAACGAAAATGTAAGGTGTTATTTCATTAAACTTTTCATGCTACTTAATTTTGTCCGTGATCTTTCCCGGCAAAAAAACGAGTTTGCACTAAAATTAGATGTTCTTCAACATAGTCTTGAGATTCTGTAAATTTCTGCATAATTCTGACATCATCTCAAAAATTAAATATATAAGGAATACTTTTAGAATGCTTATTCTAATTCTGATTCTAAATGAATTTAACTCACATTTCAGCCTGTGAAACCGACAGCCGTGAGAGCGAACAATAAAGCCGATGCTAATTCAAATTCGTCGAGCACGAATAGTTCTGGTTCCACAACACAAATTAAAATTGTTAGTTCAACGCCTAGTAAAAACCAATCTCATGCTGCTAACTCGTCAAGTACGACGTCTACGTCAGTGATAAATAACCAACAAGTGACTGCAAATAATATTAATTCGAATGCAACAGGAGTAAATGTTCAGCCACAGTCTGTGATTCAAGCAACACCACCAATTGCATTTGCCGCTGTCGCGAAAAATAACACATGTAAGTATGGTCTAGTGGCCATATTATGGAGAGATTCGGAATGGAACCCTATGAGGATTAATTGTATACTTTAAATAGCACATCTCGAAAGTGATCATCATCAGCAGAACTCGTATACATTGACAGCGTCAGCAGTTGGGTCACAGCATCCTTCGGCGAATAGTTTGCCACCTAATTCCACAGCGCCGGGTTCACAGCAATCTAATGCCTCACATTCGTCGTCCAATGGTGCGACGAATGCGATTCCTGTATCCACGTCCGTAGCGCATGCACATCCGAATGTAGCGGTAGGATCATCCTCGGGAATAGCACCAGCCCCTTCGATAACAGACTCCTCATCATCGTCATCTTTGAGTACTTCCAATAGTAACAGCAATACTGTCATAGTGAACAGTACTAGCGGTAGCGTGGCGATTTCAACGAGTGGAGCGAATAATGTAAATGCTCTGACGAATTGTGTGTCGCCTAATAGCAACTCAGTGGTGAATAGCAGTCGAACGTCTCCAAGTCCGATTTCACCGAAACAACTCAATGGTCCTGCAAGTCTGAAATGTGTGCCGCCCACGATGGCAAATTCGAACAGTGCAGTAGATGCAATGTCGACATTGAAAACAATGGCGCAGGAAGCCATCAATCGAGCGTCAGTGGATCCGAATCTGTTGACGAGCGCAAGTGTAGAAGCAGCGAGACAACAGCAATTACAACAGCAGCAATCAGCTGCAGCTGTTGCAGCTGCCCAGCATTTCTCAGCGGCTGTGACGGACGCGACGTCTGCGAATGCAACGACAAATGGACCGACATCGGTGTCCGGGCCGGTTGTACAAAGCAGCGGAGGCGGCAAAGCCCCAACGAATGAAGCACATATACCACCGTTATTAGGTGTAGCGCCTCTGGGGCCATCTCCTTTGCATAAGGAACACCAATTCCAATTCCAAATGATGGAAGCGGCATATTATCATTTACCGCAACCATGTGATTCAGAAAAACTGACGACTTATTTGCATAGACAACCGGTGCCGACGCCACCGCATTATCCACAAGTAAGTTATTGATCCTTTTTTTATATGCTCACTAAACTAATAACATTCAAAAATAATTAAGTTTAATGTGATAAATGAAACTCATTCATGATTTCTTTTGAACAGACACAACTTCCGCATTCGGATACCGTTGAATTTTTCCAACGTCTATCGACCGAAACATTATTCTTTGTATTTTATTATATGGAGGGTACCAAAGCGCAATATCTCGCAGCGAAAGCATTAAAGAAACAAAGCTGGCGTTTCCATACAAAGTACATGATGTGGTTTCAACGACATGAAGAACCTAAAATAATTAATGACGACTACGAACAAGTAAGTCTGCGAATTTTGTTTTTTACTGCTACAGATATAGTAAGCAAGAAGTAGATAAGGTAAAGCCAAAAACATATTCTAAATACACATAAACATTGCACAATTGGGAACTTATCATCAAATTTATACATCATTGTAAAGATTTGTAAAATTGTTTGCATCGAGGAAAAATACTCCCAAATGTAGGACAAAATAAATTCACTCTCAGATTTAAACATCCTAAGTAGAAGATCCTTGCATTGAGGAGCCTCTTTTAAATAAACTTAGGCAAAGTTTATGGGAAATTTTATCAGAGAATGTATGTTGTAACATGAAACGCTTAGTATGTAAATCCTAGGCACTGAAAAGATGTTTGTTATTTATTGTATCTTCGCAACATTTTTTTGAAATACAATATATAGAACAAGAAAAACCTTCCATTTAGTTTTGCGTTTAGATTTTTATTTTTTGTAATCGATTTTCGTCCGATTTCGAAAAAATAAAATTAAATCGTTCGATTACGATAGAAAATCTATTTCAAAAAATTAATTCAACGCAAAATTAAAAGGAAGGTCTTTCCCTTTTCTTTACGCTTCATTAAAAAGGTGCCAAGATCAAAAGCGAATTCATAGGGTTAACAAGTATAACATAGTAGTCCGCGTGGTCTAGTGGTTAGAGCACTAAGCCCGTAAGCCAAAGGTCTCTGGTTCGAGTTTCGTTGACGTCAACGAGATTTAGTTCAAGTGATTCTTTGGACGGACTATAAGCCTGTTCAGTTATGATACGTGCTGGTTTAAAATTAGAACGTATCGCAGTTGGGTGGACGGACACACGGCCATAGCGTGATAATGATTATATCACCTTGTGGAGTTGCCGACACATTCAATCATGATAATGAGATACTCTAACTGTCTCTAAGCGAAAGGGGCTGTAGTGCTACGAAAAAAAAAACAAGTATAACATCCAAGTAACAATTTTTGCTTGCAAAATAAAATATATACTCACAGAGTTTTTTGAATAACAACTTTTGCTTTCTTTAGGCACTTTATTTGAGTTCTACCAGTTGAAACAAAAATTAATAAATTTCGTAGTATTTCCTTTAAAATCAAACTTCATCGAAGAAATTATTTGATTATTAGTGTAAAAAATTCTTAGATATTGGTAATTTCGCACCTTTTTCGTATCCAATGCGCGAACATGTGTAATGCTTGATAATAATTCATTAATTATCCATTATTGTCAGAGCAAATGGCCAATAGAACATCAGTATAAGCATTAGGCTTACACTAATTTCTTCTAATAAGCTAGCAGCAAAGAAAAGCAAAACAACAAAATCAACAAGTGTTTGTTTTCACCAATACGTAATCGTGTGCAGAAGTTACGTAATCATGATTATCTATGACGTGACAGCCTCCTGGATTAATCTCCTCCAATCATCACGGTTCTGCGACCTCGTTCGCAAATTAATCACTCCCAGCAAGAATCTGCTGTCAGCTTTTATCGTGCCTTCCCATCGAGTCCAGGCTGGACGTCTACCTTGTGCTCTACCCGTTTATGTTTCTTTTGAGTAGCCGACTTTCGTCCATTCTTTCCACATAGTCTGCCCATTGCAATTTGTGTAACTTTACGTAAGCAGATACAGGTTGTTCGTCAAAAAATTCATACAACTCATCGTTGAAACGTAATCTCCATTCTGTTTCTTGTTTCACTGGGCCGTAGAATTTTCGGAGGACTTTGCGTTCAAATATGTCCACTTCCTTTTCGAATTCACTCGTCAAGGTCTATGTTTCACTTCCATATAACTGCACAGGTTTGACTAGTGATTTGTAAATACGGAGATTGTTTTACTCTGGACATCGATGTTATACTCCCAGCACTTTTCGAGCACCTGCTTAACTGAGACAATTTGGTCTATTGAAGACCGTCCACCTCGAAAGCTTCTCTGATACTCTCCTATAATATATACTTTCATAGTACGGATTTTGGAGAGTACTTTATAAGACGTACCCAGTAAAGCAATGCCTCTATAATTTCGCCACCATAACTTGTCCCCCTTTTTGTGTACAGGATATATTTTACTTTTTCATCAACCAGGCCTCTGGTAACTGCTCCTCTGGCCATATTCTGCATATTAGTCGATGGAGAAGGTTACTTAGATGGGGGCCACTCTCTGGAACAGTTCTGCTGGTATTCCATCTATTCTAGGAGCCTTATTTTTTCTGAGGTCTCGTACTGCTGCCTGTACTTCGTCTCTGATTGGTGGTGAAACTGGGACCTCTTGCTCTGCTTCTAGAATGTTCACAGTTTCAGTAATGTTGGGGATGCTGTGGATGTGGATATCTTCTGGAAGTCACGTTATACTCTTGCGCATAGGCAAACGACGGGTACCTAAAAAGTTATTCCTTAGATAGTTTGAAAGACAGGAAGCATCGATGAAGGTAGGTTTTTCGTTGCTTGAATCCTGAATTTGAGGATAGGGTCAGAAAGCTAAGAATTAATAGGGGCTGTAGTGCTAAATGACGATGAAGTCCACGTATGTATCCTTGAATTGCGAAATACTATAGGGACTAAACTATATCGAAGATAAAGAAGTGAATATAGCGGAAAAAGTGAAAAAATAAGCTTAAAGGCCAGTAGTAGGAATGGAGCCACGCATAAAAGCTTGAATAATATTTGATTCAAACGAATGTAAAGATTTGAAGCTGTAAAGTTATCTGCTTTATTTTAAAAATATATATCTCAAAGCTATAGTTAATGCTACATTCTAATACATCCAGGAGAAAGGAATTTTTGGCGGAGTAATTTGGCCAACAGCTGATTAATTCAATATTGCAGATATCTGAAAATTAACCAATAAAATTCATAAAAATGGCTCGGCAGAAGGCCCTTGTTCAAATTCCGTTGGTGGCCAAAAAAATCGAACCACGAATTCCGAATGAGTCTTCGGATGCATTATGAGCCATATGTTGAGTAATAGTTTTGCACTTTAATGCATGACGTTACTCGTCCAATAAATCAAATAGATGAACCAGAGTAGAGCAAGAATGGGATACGTGGGATAAAACAACATTCCAACAAATGTTGAACTGGAACTATGCTGGAAGTGTCCTGTAGAATCTGAATTGACATCTCGATAGCTTCCATGATTTGATCATTAAGCGGGAGCACTTGAGGGAGGCTGCTTTGACGGTAAAATCTTCCTGTCCGACTTCAAGACAAATGTGGAAACGTTTGGCATAGGTCTCACAAAGGAACTAATCCAGTTTTCGCATTAAATGACACTCTTGCAATTAATAGACAGCGTTGGCTGGACGGACATCCGATATGAATAAATATCCTTTAAAACGAGCTTTGCTAGAGCAACAAATGTAAGAAAGAGAAAGGGACCATTCTTTGCCAGCGGTGCGAGTGTCCGGTCCTCGTTAGAAGAGGAGTGGATTTTCTTGCATTAGTCCTGACAGCTGATGTATCTTGCGAGACGTAAAAATCGTCAATTTAAAAAAACATCGGCACAGCACTTCGCTCAATAACAGTCATACTAAACCGAATATCACTGTAGCGAGAATTTCTGCGGAAGAATATGAAAATCGCAAAGAAGTCGATGCCAAAAATCTTGCTCCTCCGTCTACAGCTTTAAACCGTACCTCTCTGATTACTCTAGGAAATTTAAGGTAAAATTCAAAAGGCGTGTTTTCGAGGTACTGAGACGAGAAGAGACCGCTTCTTCACTGGTAAATAAAAGAAAAGTAACCTGCTCCACTAACGAAAGTTTCCTTGCTCGGATTTTAGCCTGAAGAATTTCGGGAAGTAATACTTAAGCTCCTAAAGTATTAGCAGCTCCTAACTAGGAAAGCTAACGCAACTATAAAATTTAAGTCAAAAGCAAGTCATTGAATAAGGAAATGAATATCTGGCTTCAGGCATTTGCTCTTGGGAAATGAGGTTCGTCTCCAAATAATTTATCGGTCGATTTCCAGGACGTGTTCATAACTGAACCCAAAAATCAATCCACTGTGCATCAAAATGGGCTTTTGAGTGCCTAATGACATTTTATCAGAGATTTCCAAAAAAAATCTCCGACTTAACTTACGTATCTAAGTTTCATAAGCGCATATCAAATTTGTTTTGTAAATTGACGGTAACTGTATTCTGTAGAGTCGAAATATCGTTGTAAGTCAACTTATTATCGAATTAAATTATAGATAAAAATAATTTGGAACTTCCAGTCCAAGTAAATTCCCCATACATCGTTTCGGGTCGACCAGAATGTTGGCTAGGGAACCATATGGGTTGAAGATTGACATGACAATCCTCAACAATTCACTCTTGTGACGCTACGTTGTTCGTTAGTGATTCTTGGATCGATTTTATGAGTATTGGTTTTAAAAATAAAAACATCACCCTTAGGGTCCCAATGCATGCGAATTTTGTTCGTTGCAGTCTCCGACGCTTTATCCATATTTATGGTATGGTCTATATCGACGTCATTCAGCTCTGCCAATCTTCTTCTTCTTCGTAGCACTACAGCCCCTCTCGGGTCTTTGCTTCCTGCAAATAGCGCCTCCAACTGTCTCGGTCCATTGACAACGTCTTCCAATTTTGAAATCCGAGCAACGATGAACAGTCTTCGTCTACCGAGTCAGACCAGGGTTTCCTCGGTTTTCCCACTGGTCTCTGGCCTTCAGCTCCCCCAGCGAATATCTTTTCGGGTATCCGTTGTTAGTCCATACGATTCATATGCCCAGCCCATTGCAGCTTCCGCAGTCTTACAATCGTTGAGACCTCCGGTTCGCCAAAAATTTCTCTACCAATACTCGACTTAAATTCGACATAAATCTTTTCAATGTAAATCCGGCGTTTTGATGAATGTCGCGTACTGCTTTTGAACTGTCTATAACCTCCTCTTCTGTGTGAAAACTATCAACATAGTCATCCACATAATGACGATTCACAATCGCCTCGACGGCACGGCTATTGGAGTCGATATGTTGTTTTGTGTAGATATTTTTCACATATTGTGCCGACACTGGCGAACAGGTTGCACCGAAAATCATTTTTTCCCTTCTCCTCTATATAAAAACAGAAAACCACAGTGAAGACTGTGGATATCCACAGAAGAATACTGTGGACAATATAATGGTCAGGCCAGTCGGCACTTTTATCAGCGTTTAGCAATCATATTCACTTATGAGACTAGTGTTGATAAGTAAATTCAGTGACTCATGACTGATGATACTACTGTCCCTCATGGGCTGGTTAGTTTAATTAGTTTTGTGGGGAATTGATATAGATGGGCCGTTGTGTCTAGAATCTTAATAATTTATTTAAAAATGTTTATGATAGAGAAGCAAATCGTGAAAAACTTTCAGTAAAAAATGCTTAAAATTCGTAATTGCAACATATGTCATTGAAGAGTATCCTCTTTACATTTGTGCTAGGTGTAATTTTATGGTAAACAAGAACACTAGAAGGTTATTTTATCGCTGCACTAGAAGGTTATTTTATCACTGCACTAGACGTGCTCGGTTGAGGTTTTTTAGCAGTCTTTTCTTGTCTTTGTATTTTTGTCTGAATAAGGTATTGGGATAGCTTCACTAGTATATTCATTTCTATTTCTTGGAAGTCCTGAATCGCTGATAACGAGAGGTTTCTTTGTAGTTCGTGGACTATTTTTTCAATCTCTGATGCCTTAAGAGGGTTGTTGGTTATAGGCTTGATGGGAAATTCACAGTTTTCCACAGTTGGGAACACCATTTATTTAGGTTGGTTGCTTTTTTTTGTTTTTCTCCCGCGAGGCTACCATTTGAGCATATGAATATTTCATTAGAACTTTCCACACACATCCGACAGAGTTCTTTTTATTTGTGAACTTGTCTTTCTTCAGTTGCGGAAGATCTATCCGAGCTATATCTTCGAGGTCAAACCCTTCATATCTATTTTTATTTATGGTCGAATGAGCTTCTCTGTTGGATGCGTTTAGTATAGAACTAATTTCTACCTCATGCTTATATTTCACGCATTTGGGGCATGATTAGTCAGTAGCTATATGTTCTTTGATATTGCATGGTAGACATTTTTTGTCATTTCATGATCCCTTGCATTTCAGGCATCTCGGAGTCTTATCCTTGCAGTTGGGAGTGTCATGTCCTAACCTGCCACAGTTTCTATATTGTCTGGGTCGAAATTTAAAGTATTCAACTTTAGCATTGAAGTATGCAATTTTTAAAAAATCCGGGAGGGTGTTGCCTGAGACCGTTATCTTAACTGATTTGGTCGAAATAAAGTTGTCGAGCTTTTCAAGTTCTCTCCTGTTTAGTCTTGTGGCGTCGATTAGTTTAATGTTGTCCAGAAGTAAACCCATCTTGTTGCAGAGTCTAGCTATTTCGATTAACTCCTTCTGGTCAAAGTCTGATTCGACATCTCGAATAACCCCATACCTGGAAGTGAAGCTGCCTGGGATGAACGCATTATGTTTTTTTTCTTTCAGGATTCAGCCGCATCATTGGCTTCTTTAGGTGTGTCAAAGAAACCTGTGAGCCTAACTCCGTTCTGTTTCACATTTGACACATTGCATTTTGAATCCTTATTGATCATGAAAAATCTCATAGGCGTTAATCTAACGGGTTTACCGTTGATTCGCCATTCCATGATAACTGGAAATATGTTTTCATTAGAGTACAGGGCAAATCACACAAATATGAATTGGGGGACTGAGTTTTCGTTAGCCGAATTCGCCTCATTATCGATGGGCACGTTAGTATTTTTTCCTATTGGCGTATGTGGCGTGAATTTTAAGGTTATATCAGACATATTGGTGTTGAATTTAAAATCTTTTTTTTTCTCCTTTGCTTGGAACCCGTTGGTGCCTAGCATTTGTTCTTTTTTTCGTTTGTATTAATTTCACTGTCACTGACACTAATTACGTTCCATGATCCCGGATCGGGGAGCGGTCTTCCGAATCCTGATTTTGGGATATATGCTCTTTTTGTTTTTTTTTTTCCACCAAATTATCACTCACTAAATACCCCAGATTTACAAAATGAAAAAGGGTACTCACCTGTAACTCTTCGTGCTTGATGACAAGCACTTTAGAAGTACTGATGCTAATCCTAAAACACCGATGTCCTCGGATTTAGCTTTCTCGAGTTCACTCTACTTATTATGAAAAAGAAAATTGCGGCAAAAACACCTCAAAAAAATCCACAGTGGTCTATGTAGGGATGTGACCTCTAGGGCGTCTGGAATAAGAATCGACGATTGCGCTTGAATGCAATTAGCGGTGCTTCTTGAAGTTGACACTTCGGTCGTTTTATTCTTTACTTCACGTTGCAGCTGATTGTGGTGTTTACGACACCCAATGACGTTACACAGTTGTTTGGTTGGGCACTGAGCTAAGGCATGACCAGGTTCTACAGAAGAAAAGCACAATTGATTTTGTTTTACAATGGTCCATCTATCGTTTATAGGTTTATCACACCACGAAATAAAGTGACTGTCACTAATTTGGACATTGGCGCGTTGTTGCCGACTATTGGCTTCGCGTTTGCGTGTGCAAAACATGTCCTTTTGGTTTATAATCACTACGATTGGATCGTCCAAGATTCATAATGGTAACAAATTTCGAGATTTCCGCCAGCCAAGAACTGAAATGGTAGTGTATGGTTTTATATAAAATGTGGCTTTTACCCACTCTAGTTTTTTGGACTATGGCAACTTTTTTATGAGGTCCCCTAACAAAATTGGGTTACTCATGTGTTGATGGCTATTTGTAGACATTCAGAAGGCTACCAAATTTTGCACTTTGAATCAGCTGGTCAAGCTTGTTTTCCGGAATCGATGGCACTTCGCCAAAAGCTAAATTCAAGGACGGCAATTATTTGCTCAATGTTGTTCGGGTGCATAAGTAACGATTCAACCACCTCCTTTGCGACACCTTTCAAAGACCTTTGAAGTTGGAACAAGTTTTCCACTGCAGTGTATTGGTAGAGCGGGGAGAATTCGCGAAATGCATTATGAAACATTGGCCATTGTTACGGGCTCCCGGTGAATTCATGTAAGCCCAGTAATTCTCAGCAGGCAAAAGAATAATGAAATCCAGTGGCAAGTGGTGGTGGCATTTGACAATTGAAGTTTGTGGTCAGCGCATGCGAGTCTGATGGCAGTTCATAATTTTTTTTATAACAAGCGACTGCGCGGCTGATAGCAATTGTTGATTTAGATTCATACGCGGTTCCTTGATCTGGCGATTTTCACTCGATTCTTCTTTTTGGTAGTTTCTTGTAGTTACTATGCTCGGCTTTGCTGATGTTTAACTCGGCTTTTGCTGATCGAAAAGCATCTTCTAGGGCTTCTAACATTGACGTTAGAATGGCCACGGTTTCGACCACTTTCTCTAAAGGCGTGTTTTGTAATTCAGGTGTGGCGGCTGTCTTTTCTTGGCTCATTCTGTCAACGGAGTGTGATCTAGCAGGATGATCGACTGGACTTTTGCCGTTTTGGCACTACTGGAACTCTTTTTATCCGACATTAATGGTATTAATTATCGTAGACGATACGAAACAACAACTTAATCGTCTCGAAAGTGGCTGGTTCCGATGCATTCACGAATCCAAGATGGCGACGTTAGCAACAAAAAATAAAAATGTTGCGGCATTTGTAGTGGTAATAGGTAGTTATAAATGTCCGTGAAGGACTGCAGCGATGGTCTGCTGTCTCAGCGAAAAAGGATGGTGAGCTCCACCGAGATTGGCCTTGTCTGGGGAATGCGCTGGCAGGCTAGCGTTACGGTATCGTGGGGCGGGTTCTTCCCCCCTAGTACAAGACCCACTACAAAAACATTTTTCGCATCGGAGTCGAAAAAGGAAGTAACCGCTAAGGATTATGAACACGCTGGTTCAGAGGACAAATATGGCCTTGCAAAAAACGGATGGACTTGAGGAGACTTCATCATTACCGACGGTACTTATGGTCCCCAAACAAGAGTGGGGCATCCAGGTGGAAGCGATGCCCCCTCGCACCCTCCCAACCGGATCAAGATCCAAACGTAGACGTGGCCATGTATTTCCCATTTGAGTGAAAAACTCATACAAACGTAATTTGCATGACTCTTTCCATCAAATGAGGAATACAAACTTAGCCAATTTATGTTATAGCGTTATGCGATGGAATCACCATAAAAGGGCACGCGAGCGGAAGGCCACTCTACCCGGCAAGAGCCATTGTTAGAACAAAAAAGGGAAGAGCGCGGCCGATGGCTAGCCCGTTTTAGAGGAGGAGCTTGCCATCGTTGCGGGTCCTATATCCGGTCAGGTTGAAAGGAATCGTGAATTGGCTAAGAAAATAAGGTCCGACGTTTTTTTTTTAGACTTTATATGCGACGATACCTCTCAATAGGGGGAATCTCAATATAAAATGAAATTGTTTACATTTGTGTCTTAAAACGCGGATGAATAACATAAGAAACGCTAATATGAGAGTAACAGTATTTTAGACGCTAGGTTTTTAATACTAATTAATTTTTGAAAATGATTTTCTTTTTGTATTACTGGTAATATTATATTAAACTTCATTTTTAAACTAGAAACGCCCGAATTAATTGTGTTAAATTTTTAAGTAGACATACACTAGCGCCCAAAGTTACTTTGATCCTTAAATTATTGAGATAGCGTAATTAACTTTAATTATATTTAATCATTTGCAACTACACTAAATACTAGTATGAAGATGACCCTTCGTTGGTATTTGTTTCTTCTTATTCTTCTGGTGTTTTACCGTGTAAATCTCTCACCCGTAGTGTAGCTTACGCAAAGGGATCAACCAGGGAATTGCGCTGATGTCTCAATCTGTCTGTCTATGACGCAAATATCGTATTTTCCTCCCAAATGTTGTCGCCTTGCTGACGCACCGGAAGCCACCTGAATTTTCATTTAAAGAAAATTTTGTGTGGGTTGCGGTTGCGCTCGACTTGTAAGATGACAGCGGCACTCATAAGAAGGACGTCTCACTAGCACTCTGCTCCACACTTGTTTATAAATAGATTGATTTCAGAGGCACCGCACTTGAACTATTAGTTTGGCATTGGAGATACGATTTGCTGCTACCTGAAGAGGCAAAACAAAAATCGCGAGTTGAAAGACACCAGAAATGAAAGAAACAATGATTCTTTCCTACGCTGATCAGGACGTTCACTATGTCGTCGACAGATGTAACGAGGAATTTCGAGGTAGATAATGTTCCCTGGTGTGCTGGGAAGATGCACCACAGCTGAGTTATGGATGTGCTTTATGCAGTCAGGCCATTGGCGCCACTAGCTGGATATTTAATTTGCAACGCTAAACACGCTCTATATACTGGGATACGACGCTTGCAACGACGAAATCAATCCGATTCAATTTGAATCTCAAATCCAGTTGCGTTTACTTCTCAGTGTTCAACTCCAGTTTCAGGTCCGCATTCAATTTAAAAATCCAGTGGTTGACATTTCTCGTCATCTCTGTCCAGCCAACGGCGGGCATAAAGCAAGCACTAAAGTCGTGGAAAAGGGTGGACAAAACGAGTATAACGCGCGCAAATTCATTCACTAATTCATCAGATGTGATGGGTATGATGGCTCGATACAAACTCCGTCCAATCTAAAACATTTATCACTAGCACTAGCTGTTGTGGATAAGCTACCGTACTTGGTGTATAGTGGAATGAGAATCAGATGGATCACTCTAGCATGCACGCACTACCACTGACTGCACTAAGCGAAGTAGGCAACTGCACAAGAAAAACAATTATGTTTTCGCTAATTGGAGCGATCTCCTTGCTAAATTCTAGGTTTAATTTGCACAAAAATGGAGCACGAGGACTGATAATCACTTTGAAGATATTTTCGTATGCCTGCAATGCCCTATCCCATCAAACCCATAGTCTCTTTGGCGTCTTTGTTTTAAATCATTTATAATGACTGCGGATATTCCCAATACATCAATTTGTTTTCATTCCATCATTTCTTTTGCCTCATTCAGAACATCGTTCAGAAATACTACAGTTCCTTGTCTTGTTACTCATTCCTTTGATTCGTCCAAGCTTTTATATGTTGCATTCAACCTTCTAATTCTGGTATAGCTTTAGTGGAGGTTTCAAATAAACTTACAAACTGATCGGTTTGTCCATTATCCACCACATAGAATATCGAACTTGTAACGCGCAAATCGATCTGTAATTGCTGCTATATCTCGGGCCAATTACAATGTCGATCCATCACTTTTTATAATCAGAACACGTCGATCCCCAACTTGAACTATTTTTTCTACCATCGCTTTAGTTCCTCGCACGATAAACCATTCTCAAGATCACTGACATATTTTCTAGCACGCTCAGCAATCGATGGATCAGTTGAGGATATCTTATTTGCTTCCACATAAGCATTGTAGAGATGTTGAATAGGATTCTTTCGAATTTCATCATCAGATAGGTTCATAAGATCAATTCCAATATTTAAAAATCCAAACTGCGTTCCCCAATCACGTAATTCAAAGGCAATGGTAAGTTGATTTAACAATGGGATGCTGTCTATCTGTAATACATCTGTTATCTGAAGAGGAACACTGCTGAGAAATCCTAATACAACGTCTATCACGGAAAACACTCGGTAGAATTTTAGATTCGAGATCAAATTCCCATAAAACATTTTCCCGGTTATTTTTGTAATTGTTTTGGGGGATTTAGTAGGGAAATGCACAAAATAACACGCGCAGCGATCCACCAACGACTTCCACGACTCCCGTTCTTGTTTCGACTCCCGGTTTATTTCTCGTCGTCGCCTTACGGGACCGCTCCAAAAACCAGTCGGCGAGCCTTCGTTGCGAAAGTGTGATCGTGGAAGAGCTCCGTTGGAAAGAGGATTGCCGTATCCAGATTTCAATTGCAAATTAAAATGATCAGTATTATTTTAAATTTACAATTGAAATTTGGATCCGCCATATGTTGGTATTCGAGCAGTTTGCTTAGGCGACTGCTCGATTTTTACACATTAAACGAGGGAAATTTCCAAAATATAAAAAATACATTTATTACGAAACGTAATTGTGGTAGCGGTGAATTTATTTTCTAAAAAAATATATATTTCTTATTTATAATGCATACGGTATTTTATACTTGTTGATTTTCTCATCAATGTCATCTTCCGGACTGGCTTTGAATAATGTCGCTGTCGAATTGAACAATGATGCTCGCCGCTAGGGAATTGTTTCTTTAGCTGACATACATAATATTCAAGAGGTAATTCCGTAATACGCAATTATTTCATGAAGGAATAATGAGCTGCATCTGAAATTTAAATTAAATTAATCTCTCAGACAAAACTGCCTAATGCACTTATTTACCCGTCTAATGGAATCTCTTAGAGACGGTAATCTTTTGATTTTTTGAGAAAGAATGACATTTAACGAATTTCACTGCTATTAGCAAAGTGGTGTGAATTTCGGTTTTCAAAGCTTTCAGATTTTTTCGACTGGAAAATGACCAAACATGAGGCTAGTCGAAGATTTTTCACATTGCCTTCACATTTTTGTTGAGCGCAGTTCTTGGATTTTTAAACTTAATCTTAGAAACATCCTATTAATAGTCTTTTCCTTGATCCCGGACGGCCCACTTGGATGAAAAAAATAATTTTATGGATTCATCTATGAAAAGGAGCATCACTTACTTGTATTAGTCTGAAAAATAATTTCTTACTGGACTTACAGTGAGTCTCATTTCTAACTTTCTTACAAAACTTTTTTAACTGTACCTGTTTGTACCAAAAAAAGAGTATGACCCTCGGGCAGACGAACATATAAAATTGTAAGCAAATGGGTAAAAATTGAAACCGTTTGTTGCTCTATTTTCATACTGTCAGTGATTGCTGAATCGAAAATAGATCATTGTTATTGATTCTGAATACTTTTAAATAAGACGGACACAAATTACTTACTACATTTATAAGCCAATTTTGATTTAACAAAATTCTTTCATCATAATTTTACTAATAAAATCGCATCACTTTTTACAGGGCACATATATCTACTTCGACTACGAGAAATGGGCTCAGAGGAAGAAGGAAGGTTTTACATTTGAATATAAGTACTTAGAAGACAAAGATCTGAATTGAGTTGCATAGCGACAACCACAGCAGCAGCCTGATATTGATTGATCTATGATGGTTATAATTTTGATGATAACAACAGCAACAACAAAAGTGATGAAATAGTTGATTTTGATTAACTTTATTCTTCTGTTATTTTCTAAAAAAAGAATGAAAATGGAAACGAATGCTTAAAAAAAAAGAAATAAAAATTGTAATTACATTTAAAAAAATGAAGTAGCAAACGACTCCTTCCTTCCAAGACATTCTGCTTTATATGAATCAACATTTTACTAGGATGAAATGATAAAAACATACCTCGACAAAAGATCGAAACAACAAAGATGACATCTCTCGTTATAGAAAGAATTTTTCTAGCAATAGATGCATACGTATTAAAATTATTGAATGCGGTCATCAACGTCCTGTGTAAATTTGCTTCTTCTCAATTTGATGCCTTGACAGACACCGAGCTGATATCATTGATGCGACGGGAGTCAATGAAAATATAAAACTGAAGATAACAACCAATTCATCAACACAGAAATAGTGAAAACTCTAAATGACTTAAATCGGAAGAGCAAGCACTAGAATCAATATACAGACAATGTCTACCAAACAACCTACCTACAAAAACAGAAGAAGAAGAACGTGTTCTTCTAAATCAAATATGCCTGTTCGCATGCAGTATCCATTAATTGTATGAAAGAAAGATGTATTCGCCACATGAAAAATAAGATCATAAGTGGAATTCTTTTTAAGTACACACAAGAAAAAAAACAAAAAAAAATATCTAAAATAAAAAAATTCAATCATTGATTCATTTCTTTTTTTATAATAAAATTTATTTAAAAAATTTGTTTAAATTTTGATTTTTTGCATGTCTATAATTTATTTTTGTTAAGCTTAGAATTTTGCAAATCCTGCCTTAAAATTATACCTTAAAATTTATGCTTCAGTTTTTTTTAAGCAGTTGAGGTATAACATAGCTGATCAAACTGAAATTCTAATGAATATTTTGTCTTTCAACGCGAATGTTTTACAAAAGGCAATATATTTCCACAGTTGGGTGAAAATTTCGCTGTTGTGTTGAATGTCGTGCTCAGGTGAATTATTTTGTATATCTTTGAGAAAAAGGATGGGAAGGTATTTCATCTGCATCTTATAATTTATTTCGAACAAATACGTAAAGCTTCGACGCAGCAAATGCTCAATTTAAATTAACAATATTCTTCTACAGTAAACAAAAAGATGTACCTTTAAAATTTGTCCAGTGCAAGTGTAATTTAGTATTGCTTCTGCATGGAATTATGTACACCACGATTAAATTACTACTTAACCCACCCACCCTCAATGCCACTTTCAAATATTCCGCTTGTTTTATTGTAAATTAAATGCACACTGCACAACAAAATACCTAAATTTGATTATTTGAAGGATTTGCCGAGGTATATGTTGAATATATTGGGATATAGAGATTAGATTGTTGCTCTTGAAACCGAATCAGAAAAAGATATTTGCGAAACAATTCAACCGTCACTTAAGCAGTTTCCTTGCTTTTATAATTTTAACCAACCCAGCTATGGCTGATATTATATGTTAAAAAATTCGCAACACATTTCATCATTTCATCCTAAAACCTTCCACATAAGATTCAATTTCATTGGAAACTATAATGGAGAAATATTACAAACTGTAAATGTTTTAGTTTCAAGGAAAAAATTATATATAACATCGACAATGATGTGATTTGAGATATATTTTAATGAAAAAGAATAAATAGATGAAGAACACAAAAATGTTACATAGACACAATTCTGATTCCATTTAAAATAAAGTTGAAGAGTGCTCGATGAGTTATAAGAACATGATTATACAAAACATTACAACCCTTCAATGTAAAATACTACACACGCAAAATGATGAAAAAACAACAAAACAGAAAATGAAAGAAAAAGTCAGAAAAAAGATTGCTGAACAATTTTTAAAAAAAGTAATGATTAAAAGATATTTAAAAATTATTTAATGTGTTTCGTTTTCCGATTTTGCAATTTCAGTGTATTGCGCGTTAAGATGATGTTGACATTATACCTAAACGAGTAAGGATTTAATAATACTTAGAACTACAGCCCCCCTCGGGCCTTCGCTTCCTGCAAACAGCGCCTCCAACTGTCTCGGTCCGTTGACCGCGTCTAACAATTCTGAAATCCGAGCACCGATGAACTGTCTTCGTCGACCGAGTCAGACCAGCGTTTCCTCGGTTTCCCCGGTTTCCCCACTGACCTCCGGCCTTCAGTTCTCCCAACCAATACCTTCTTGGGTATCCGTTGTTAGTCCATACGATTCATGTGTCCAGCTCATTGCAGCTTCCCCAGTCTTACAATCCTTGAGACCTCCGGTTGGTCAAAAATTTCATACAGCTCATGGTTGTATCGAGTTCGCCATTGGTCCCCGTCAAGCTTCGCTCCGATTATTCGCCTTAGGGCACATCGCTCAAAAGCGTTCAATATATTTGCGGATGCTTGGGTTAGGGTGCATGTTTCACACCCATAGCATAACACTGGTCTTATCACAGATTGTATGCTTGGAGCTTTCTTCTCCTGTGTATACAGCTGATCTTCAAGATCGTCAATACTGAAAAAAATATTTTATTTGCGAGCTGTATTTGGTCTCTTTCATTGCCCGTTTTCGTTATTTTGGCGCCTAGATACACAAATTCGCTACCATTCTCGATACTGTATTCGCCAAGTGTGATATTTTGTGTATTTGAGAATTTTTCCTCGACTGCGTCATTGATTTGTAGCCCTACTAGTTTTGCTTCGCTGTCGAGTTTCAGGAAGAGTTCTTTGGCAGTTGTTAATGACCGTGACAGAATGTTGATGTCGTCCCCATATGCTACTATTTGTCTCGACTTGTTTAGCAATGTCCCTCGCGTATCGACAGGTAGCTTCCGTATGACGTACTCCAGAGCCAAATTGAATAGCAATGGGGCCAGCCCATCTCCCTGCTTTGGTCCGATATTTATGTCAAAGGCATCGGTGATTTGGTTATTGATGCGGACTTGGGAGTAAGAATTACATCATTTTAAATCAAAAGCAACATGGCTGGATAAAAATCTGTCCAAAATATCACTAAAACAGATTTCGTTGGCTTAAATCAATGAATTTCAAGGAAAGAGACATGTATTTTGACTATTATGCAAGACTACGTCATTGAAACGGTGAATAACTTACATACTTAGGCGCCTCCTTGGCAGCAAAGGGCAAGGTTTGGCGACGGTGTAAATTGTCTGTTTCTATAATTAAATTCGGAGACGAAAGGTACGCTTTATGCATGCAAATTACTGTACCCTAACAAATTACTCCAAAGGGCTCTAGAGGTTTTTGAACGCAATGTGCTAAGAAGGAGCCTCGACACAGCAAGGAGCGAAAAGGGGTAAATATTTATTATTAGTATTGAATAAAGCGCTTTTGACTTTGAGCGGTAAATGTTTTGTTGAAATTACACCTAAAGAATGTCCGGAACTTAATCCGTTCATACCTCAGGAGTGAGGTCTGCAATCAATGGGCGGAGAAACTGAGGGGTATTAGACGACAGGACCCGTTTTCGCGAAAGTGAATAGCTTATTCCGTAAAACAAGTCTCAAGTGAAGGTATCGAATCTCGGAGTCGCTAGTGATGCGTTAAATCTTCTCAATAGGGGTAGTATCGAAATTGATAGTACAGCTCTGGGTAGAAATGAGGCAGGATTATATGTGATGGATTACAGAAACTTGCCCTGATTGGAACACATTTAGAATTGGTTCATCTACCAAACCCTGAGAGAGGGAACCAAATTTTTTCAGAGGTCGTTGAAGCAAAAGTTTCCGACTTCAAATCAAGCCTGAACGGCCAATCAATTCTTCATTTCAATGAAACATTAACATCTGACCTCATACCGAGCTTGAATCTTATTGATTATTTTGTTAAGTTCATATTCGGCAGGGTGAACCACGGTATTCCGAATATAGTTCTCCGACATTTGCCTGAGGTTGCATATTGTTCAAAAACATGTTGAGCAACTCATATTCCCCAAATGAGTGGAAAAAGCCCAAGGTATTTCCGATCTTGAAGAAAGGAAAAAGAACCTTCGAGTCCTAAAAGCTAGAGTCAAAAGCGCTTCATTCAATACTAGTCGTTGTAAATTTTCAAAGAATATTAAGCAAATTCAAAACAATAAAAATACGAAAACTTAATGGCCTAAATGGCTCTCTAAATTTATACGTTATCAGTGAAACACATTTAATCAAAAAAACGATTGCAAATTCAAATTAGTTAAGATTATTAGATATTTTATGAGTCGATTGGAAAAAGAAGAAAAAAACAACCAACACTATTCAAAAACTCTTTATAATTTTAACACAACAGTGAACGTTTATCCTAATATATAATAACCTAATTCTATTAAAATTCAATCAAAAACTTTATCTTATACTGATACAATGCTAACACAATATTCCTAGCCTAAGCGCTAAATCTTATCTCTAAACATAATACAATAAACATCACATTACCTTTCTTAAATACTGAAACCTATCCCTAATTTTTAACGCAAATAAACAACAACGCTAAATGTAGCAATAATGAGCTGAAACCAAAACTGACGTTAGATAGGAAGCCATATGGTAGCAATTTGCATATGTATTAGTCGGCCTACTATGCTTCCGGTAGCTGTCACCCAACTGCGGCATTAGCAAATGCTTATATTTCGTCATATATACTATTTTCCGAATAAAAAACTCGCGGAACGCATTCCGTGCATGCTATAAATTCACCTTGTATAGCCCATTGAACTCCTAAACTTTCCAAGACGATATGAAGCACACGTTTTGCACCTTCGACCGATAGCTCAGCGTTGAGATGTAAACAAACTCATATTTATTCATTTCGGAAGGCGATAAAAACTAAACGGGTATAAGAACTGAAATAATTTTCACTTCACTCGGAGCGCTATTGTATTCTCCGCGGACCATCTGGATTTCACTGTAGAAATCCGTCTCTAAACCGTACAAAACCTCTAATTTTCGTTGGCACCTCCACAATTCTTCATATAACGCCATGTAAGTTAGCCAGCAAACTCGGCCTACTAATGGTCATGTTGTGGTAGTAAGCGCTGCTGCCATATGGCTTCCTATCTAACGTCAGTTTTGGCTGAAACTCTAAAATTAAGTAACGAAAAACAGAAAATAAACACGAAAAATTTAGACGTTCTCATTCAGCCACCAATACCGATTCATGTCGAAATATAGCAATACTTCCGGAGGAACGAAGCCACTAGCGTGGCAAGTCACAATGTACCCATCTGTAGGGTGGAACAGCATGCTACGTCTAGCCATCGTTGCGTGTAGGCGTGTTTTTAGTTCACTCCTGTCAAGTTTCCAAAAAATTGAATTGATTTTTTAAATTTCAGGTCAAAGCAAATTTTGGTTTTTATTGGAAAAAGCTTTTATCGTCGAAGGAATAGACCCACGGAATCATATCATATTATGATACTTCGATAAATCAAGAAAAGCAAATAATCCAAAGACTGGTATGGAGGAGCCCGGCGATTCCGTTTGAAGCAGATTTCAAGCTTGAAATTAACTATCTTCTGTGTGTTTTCGCATCAATTTTCAGGGCAAATGAATTACTAAGGATTAAAACGAACCGATTGACACATAGAGTCTGCGCCCTCAACGCGTAAGGCCGATGCCAGGAAAGTGCCCCCACCCCGAAATTCTTAATATTTCCATCGTACTAGCTGTCTGATCATACAAGATCTGGCATCCATATTGTAAGACCAGTCCAACCAAGGTCAATGTCAATAGTCAATGTTTCTGGAGTGAAAGAGCCTTCGAAGAGACATGAACACTTCTTGTGCTTTACTGAATATGATTTTAAAATGTTCAATATAGTGAAGCGTGCGAGTATATTCGACCTTGACTGTATCATTCTGTAGAGTACGAACGTGTTCCATCTAGACTATAGTGAAGAACTGTCTCGTGTAGTCGGCTGAGTAGTGAGTGCCGAGCCTCCTGTGTTTGGCAATGTCTCGATGCAAATTGCATTTCATTATTGTCATAATGAAGAGTATTATGTGTAGCTTATATCAAAAGTAGCATATTATTCAACCCCTTGTCACAACAAGTTGTCGACAAGGATGAAAAAAAAATGCAAAACATTGTAAAAAGTGAAAGTTGTTAACTTCCGTCACGGTTCCAAGTCGAATCTGTTCCAGTAGCCGCTCCAAAGTTACTTTCTGCTCCAATTTCCTTGTTTTTGCCAATTTAAAGCTGTTTTGGCATTTTTACATTAGTTTATCAGTTTTGGCATATACTCTTGGAAGTCAGTAAATTGCGCTAGCAAGACAAGTGACACCTTTTGAAAGCTATGACGCCAAAAATGAAAAGGTTTCGTCGTACATGGAGCATTTGACTACTATTGTGATCTTCAAAACGTTCGTGATAATAACAAAATGGCTCAACTCTTGCATTCATCGATTAGGAAAGATCACTATAACAATATAGGCGCATTTTTAGGACCAGATAATCCTATCAAGGAAATCGAATTCAAAACCTTAAAGGGTCATTTTGAAAAAATTCTGGCTCCTTCAGTTTCAACTGTCGTTTCTCAGCATTGTTTTCTCAGCATCGCTCAGTCTTGGGTTTTGTCGCATCTCTGAAAAGGAAGTTGAAACACTGATTTCTACGCTATCTGTTCCAATGCTACCTGTAAAAAGAAGTTCTCCATAGCTGATATATAGCTTTGTACTCAGTTCATGAGAAGCCTGAAGGATAGCTGGATACGCGAGCAGATCCTAAAAGACGCAAATTTCAAGGATTTCTAACGAAAGCCACAGCACTGCAAGCATCTCGGTTCGAGTCAAGTTAACTGAGTAAGCCACTCGAGAAGCCGCTGGATCAAGTTCCAGATGCAAACAAAATCGATCGTCGTCAAGAAGGAAATCGTCGTAGCCATCAGCGTTGCAAGTCTCAAGACAATCTTCGTCAGTCCAGCTCTCTTCCGCGTTATCGTTCTCAGTCCCGCAGTTCTAGAAGCCGTGTGGATTATCGTTCTTTAAGTCTCGATGGTCTTTGTCTCAACTGTTGTCGCGCAAACCATAAATCGTGTGACTGCAGAACAGATCGCAAACCCATGAAGTGTCCCTTTTGTCGAAAAATCGGTCATGTCACCACCCGACTCCGAAAATCGAAGACCAACACGCTGTCAACTCATCATCCTCAAGAAGAAAATCGTCATCTCAACAGCAAATATGGTATCGCTCGCATTGAAAACATCAAGGATATGTACGAGGTTGTACCAGACACTGATAAATACATTGTTAAGGTCACACTCAATAATAAGCCGCAAGCATCTTTGCCCTCAGAAGCTGCTTTCAATAAATTGGGACTCAAAGTACTGCTGCGATTCAACCAACTTCAGCTTCCTTTTGCTCTTATTCAGATCACGCCATCAAGTCTAAAGGTTAAATCACCGTCTCAGTCGCCTACAAAGGGAATTCAATGGAAGCCAATCTATTCATAATGCCAGCAGGGATTGACGCTTTGCTCGGACTTTGTAGTCTCAGAATCAGCCTCAACGAGTTAGAAAGCCACAAAAACTCAGCTCTCCGTCTACTCAACATGAACGTAGTCACTTCGCTCGGACAACTTCAAGAAATACCAATCCATTTTCGAAGCAAAGATTGACTGTGTTCCGAACGTAGAAGTTAAGCTTTAACTGGTGAAACCAGTTTTCATCCGTGAACGCAATGTTCCCTTTGCATTGCGAGAGCGAGTTGAGAGAGAGTTAGCTACACTGGAATCTCAAGGAGCCATCGGTCCGACTGCATAAAGCGATTGGGGATGGTGTAATGATTTTCAACTTTTCAAGTTCGAACGCGGAACCGACCTCTCATCGGTTCTAGACGTTAAGTCTGAGTAGTGCCAACGGATGGTACCAACAGGTCAACCAATCCGTGCACCGTAACCCATTCACGCGGTGGCTGCTTGTCGGCCAGCTAGTTCGGAGAGGATTTCGGTCGCGGGTCTCCGAATGGGTTACGCTCAATTACAATATTTTTCAGCCACCTGAACATGCCCGTTTTCCAAACGCGTGCAAAACAAAACCATACGGAGAAGAAACCTACTTTACGTTACTCCGTATTTTCTTCTTATAACCAGACAAGAATACAAAATCTAATTTTCATTTCGCGTTCCCGAAGTTCCGACGCGGTACCGAAAAATATGCTACTCGAATTCAACCTGACGAAGACTACTCTAAATAAAATAACGAAACAATCAAAGGTACCGCGTACCGCGCGCGACGCGAGACCGACCTCAGCGGATTTGTCGAAACCCTACCCTCGCGACGGCATACCTACCCTATACTCTCTCTTCCCACTGAAAAAGAAGAACCGCTGAAAAGGAAAGTCGTGGTTAAGTTTTAGCAATTCATGTTGTTTTTTATTTAGTTTTGAATTATATTTATGACAAAAAAAAATTTAGAGCGAGATAGTCTCGCTATGTTATACAATTAATAAACTTTCTTAACAAGTAATGGAATATTATGGTCTTTATTCGCATTTTCTGCCACTTTCACTTTGTTCCACAGAAAATCATTGACATTCAAATCCTTTACATTACACTAGATTTGAATTGAGGGTTTTACCTTTTTTTATTTATTTTTGTCATAACTCGATCCAGCAAGGCGTGAATCATATCTACTGGAATTGATAATCAAACTTTTTAAAATTTTGGATTGTTGACTGTTAAATTCTGATCACAGTAATTGTTTAAAGGATAAACTAATCTAGGAAGTTATGCATTTGCTTAAAATCATAGCTTCGGCTTGAAAGGAACATTTTTTTGCTGTATGTGAGGTAGAAAGGAAATGTCCAAATGAAAAGGTCTAAACAATAACTTTAAAAAAAATATTGCCGAATAAAATATTTAGATTTTCGTTTCTGAAAATTTCACCGTAGCTAATTTAAATTTTCTCTAAATATTTCCAATGAGCGCAACTCTTGGGAACCTAAACCTTTGTGGACGTTACTTATGAAAGGTATGTGTATCTGAGCATCCCTAGATTGTCATATATCCAACTTTATCTTATTTCAATTCCCTGAATCAAATATATTTATGATACTTCTAACATATGAACATAGATTTGATTTGAATGTCAAACGTTTTCATATTTCGAGGAGTTTTCCATTGACGATTAATTCATATCTTATACATTCTTACCTAATTTTATACAAACTGATTTTTGTAAAAAAAAAACTATATCTATAACTAACATACAAGGCACTTTGTAGGAAACTATTGAGTTGCTTATTTTGGGTAGCACTACTATGTAACGTACACCTATTTATACAAAATTCACCGTATTTGATACAAAACATTAAATTCATGGAAACTATATAAGAAAGTAGAAATGAGGTAAGACGTTGATCACCTTAAATACGAATTTTTTTTTTTTTTTTCAATCTAACATTACTTTAAATGAATAAAATATTATTGTATCGTTTCTAGACCCAAAATGTGTCTTCTAACAAATTGTGACTGATCAGTAACAATATTTCTAAAATTCTTTGCAAGAAAAAAAAATTTAATCAATAACCTGAAATATATGATGGCTTCTTTAAACATATGAATGGTAAAAGTGGTCTGTGTTCTCTAGCATTAAGAGTTGGTTGGGGGAGTGTGCAAGTTTTCTGATCATCTACTTTAAAGAGTTAAAAATGCAAAAATACTGATTCGGTATTAGTTTTACAGTTGAAAAATAAAATGCAAAATATATCGCTGAGTTCTGTCGGTACTTCTCTGTTATTGTGTCACCGTTCACGTAAAATTATTAGCTTATCCGTCAAAATCTAAACTCTATATATCCTTTCGTTGCAATAGTTTCCTTTACTAGTAGTTATAAGATAAAATATACTTGGTATTTTATGTATATGTGATATATTTTTTTTTTTTTTTTTTTTTAAGGAATGTTTTATTGTCTTTTCGAAGATGTATTCTGAATGTTTTCTTGCCTTGATTGAATAATCAAATACATCAAATAATTTTAATAAAAGGACAAAAAAAATAACCTTTACAAAAAAGCAGCACTTAAAACTAATAGTTATTGTATGTAAACATTTTATGAAAGTTTCTTACAAAACAAGTGGAAGTAAAGTGAGTTTCCAATTATAACTTATGTCCGTAGACAATTTAATATCAATTTTAAAGATTTTTTTTAAACTAAGAATATCACTGATAAATTTGTAGAATGTCTGTTTGATAGGAAGGGTTGGAGGCTAATATTCATAAAATCTGGCATTTTTCTCTGTGGAAGATCTTGTTTAAATTAAACAGACAGAATGAAGAACAGAAACGTGACATTGTAAATATGAGAAAAGGAAAGTGGTTGCTGAATATTTCTCATTAATAGAAAACGAGTACCATTTTATTTCATAATATCACGTTCTTTGGTGCAGTAGGGTCATTTTACTTGCAGAAATAATTTATGATTAAATGACGCCTTTTAAAAGGAAATAGGATAGAGAAATCCACAGCATGGAACATTGCCTCACACATATTATGCATGTGATTATTATATACACATGTGTCATAGGGAACTTCATTAACATTAACCTGAAGGTTGAATACTTCTTAAAAACAGCTTTGACCACATCGGGGGGATTGTCATTTTATTCGTTGCACAATGTTCATTTGAAGATTATTACGGTGTAATGATGCTTAGCTGGGCAATTAGGATCTTCCACAGCCTCCTACAACGGTAGATTAGGTGCATTGGCTTCCATTTGTAATGATTTTCCCAGCGATTCCCCACTTTGAGGTTGTGTCAGCGTTCCAATTTATGGGGCGATGAACTCTTAATAGTTTTAACCAAATCCAGGACCGCGCCAACATTCCGCCACCAACATTAGAAAACCTTGATATAAAAAAAAAAACCTTAGACACTATAGATAATGTATTCATATATTATTTAATTTCAATGCACGAAACGAGCCAAGACTCAGCATTCTATATATGAACTATCTATGTTAGAGAAATCGATTGCTCAGATTGATCACAATTTCAATACTTGAGTTATCAATAATCATGAAAACAGATAAAAAAACCAAAAGCAAAGCTTACTTGTAAGGATTCATTTACTCGGCCCATTGTTGAGAGCGAGCGCTTTTCAAGAAAGGACTTAACCTATTATAAATGAACACTCGCGTCAAAAGCCAAACTTCATCCGTTTCTATATTTCACAGAAATTGTAATACTATCTTTAAGATTTATAAACACATCTATCGAAATTCTGCACCTTTTTCACGAAACTTCAACATTAAATGAGTATTTAGCAAAAAAAAACTACAAAAATCACTCAAATTGCCACAACTTTCTACTTCTTCTCCATGTGGCTGTCAAATCCAACCGGCTGTCACATCGGACAAAACAGAGGTGTGTGGAATGGCACGCCACATGGCGGCAATGTGCCTCTCCATTTGTCACCAGTGGCATAGTTTTTCGATGACCACGGTGGAGGGGCATTTCCAGATGGATATGTCTCGAAATGTGTCGGGGTTTGGATTAATTTTATATTTCGAATATTTATATCCACAGATCTAAATATTTGGACAGAAAAGAAATATTTTCTGCGCAACGATATCCGCACGGCAGATGAAGTCCGCTGGCACTTCGAGGACATACCCATCTGGCCGGTTGCAAGGGTTCGGGATCGGAATCACTTCGATTCCCGGGCGTAGGCGTCACATTACAATGGCCACTCATTGTTATAGCAAAGCCCGATGGTGGGGTAAGGCTATGCGTGGATTACAAGTGTGAGATAAACTCCAGACTCGTTGCTTCAAATCAGCCCATCCCCAGATGCATAGTCTCAGAGGTTCCAAGTACTTTTGTAAATTGGACTTGCACAAGGTATTTTTGCATTTACGGGTCGTAGAAGAAGGGAGCAAGATTCAAACGATTCCAACGGATAAGGGTACGTTCAAAATGAACCGTCTCAGCTTCGGTATTAAGACTGCTCCAGCAGTCCATCCATCTGTTCCACCTTGAGGTTTAATTGAGCTGCAATTGCGAAAAGAAATCGCAGAGAACTGTGTCGGAGAACAGGTGAGTATGTATCCTCATAGTCCACCCCCTTTCACTGCGAGTATCCTTTTATGATCAACCTGGCTTTGTAGCGATCAATTTGTTTGGCGATATTACGTTTTGTATGGACGACCCATTATCGCCTTTCGATTGTTTGGTAAGGCTTGAAGTGTCCATGTATCATTTGCGAGTAGTGACTGCGTCTTTTCTTCCATAGCCAGCTTCCATTGGTTCGCATCAGGTCTGGATAATGCTTCTGGCATCGCTGGGTCATCTTGGAAGTAATTCTGGTACAATGCAGGTGCTGAGAAACCTCCAAACGGTTCCATTTCATATTCAGGAAAGGAAATAGAAGAAGAATGATCTTTTTCTAGTAAAAAAATCAATATACTTGCCTGGAGTTTTACGCTCCCTTTTGCTGCACCTCAACACCTGCTGTTGCAGTGGGTTAGAGTTGGATTGCTGAGGGAGTGCCGAAGAATCTGAATCAATTGCTGTGACTGCATCTTGAAAATTGTCTTCGTGTATTGCATCTTCTTGTTCGTTGCTAATAACGACATCTTTGACCAGATCGTTGTGATCATTTTCAGCTTCAATTTAGTTGCTGATCTTGGGCATTACGTCTTGGTAGATGGGTTCAACTTTGTTACTTGTTGTTGAATTCTTAAACTTTTTGGATGCAGAAACATAAGAGTCTTAATCAAAAGTATACATTTTGACTTTTAAAAATACAATTTTTAACTGGGTACCTTTTCCTTTGGTGTTTTCATCATATCTGACCATAATACATTCGTTGGATTTCGGATCCCATTTTTTTAGTTGGCTTTCGGGATGTGTGCCATGGCCGTTGTCCCAAACACTCTGATATGCGCAAGGTTAGGTACTTTTTGACTTCATGCTTGAACTGGTGTTGTGCCGGTTTCTTTTAATGGCGAACGGTTTAGAAGTTATAGCAGCATCTCAGTAGGCCGAAAGTAGGCTTTTGAGATTGTCAAATATGACATTTTTCAGATGAAATTTAGCCGAAATGATACACACGAGAACGAAATACATATATTTGCGCGCTAATGTTTTCGACGCCTCATATTTAAAATAACTCGTTGACATAGTACTAATAAAATTTCAAACTACAGTCATATGTACTGTCAACATTTTTCAGAAAATTTGTTTGACTTAAACAGCACTAGATGGCGCTGATGAGGCTACTCGAAGAGGTTAATTCGCGACGTGACGAAGTATTTCCGGTTTCGAGCCTGAGTAAGAAGGCAACGGTTTTGAGCTTGCTTTTAGGTGATCGTCATGAAGTCTTCAAAACATGACAGTACTTCCCAGTCCATTTATGTTTTTAGGAAATATACAAAAATTTTCCTCGATTTGTCATCAGCAAATGTTATAAAATAACGACTTCCACCAAGCGAACTGTGTTCCATGAGTCCACATATGTCAGTGTGCACAAATTCAAGCAGCTCATTAGCTCTGCTGCCGCACTTACTGAATGGCAACCTTTGTTGTTTGCCAATGGCGCATACCTTGCAGTCTTTGTCAATTTTGTTGGTGAAATTCCAGTTTTCAGTCGACTGCATAATTTGTCTAAACTTTCGTTGTTCAGGTGGCCCATTCAACGATGCTAAAGGTCTTGAATGCATTTTGAACTACAAGCAAATGCAACATTTTTCGAAGATTTCGTGTCCAATTTAAACAAATTATTAACGTTCGTGTCTGTTGCAATTATTTGTTTTTTGAGTTTATAACTTTGACACATTTGTTGTTGAACTCTAGAGTGTGACTTTATTTTACGATTTGATCAACAGATAAAAGATTGACGGATAAATCAGGAATTAACTTCACATCATTGACTTTGAGTGCAGACGTATTACATGCTGGTCTTATTGTTGCCGTTCCACGCCCTTTACCTGCATCTTGCTTTTGTTTGCAGCAATCACTGTACCAACATCTTCGGATAAACAATCGATCATGTTTTCGTTAAAACTCATGTGCGATGTAGCCCCTGAGTCAAAGTACCATGCATCTTTGTTTCTCGGACTATCTATTGCAGACGAAACACAACTGAGCGCATTAAAATTATTGCTTTTATTTGTGTTGCTGTAACTTCTTGAGTGGCAATTTTTCGCAATATGGCCAAAATTGTTACATATTCTTCACATGGGTTCTTTTCGTGATTTTTTGAGTGATGTTTGGCGTGTGTCTGTGTGGAAAGCTGAACTTTCACTGCCGGGACGTACGTCTTGCAATAACTTTGTATTTATGACATCACCATTAATTCTTGTGCCTGAATTCTCCAAAGCCATTATCATAGGGCGGTAATTATCTGGAAGTCCAGCAAGCAATAAGGAGCCCACCCATTCCTAATTTATAGGAAATCCAATTCCGTTTAGAGATTGAGCTGTGGTAATGATTTCCTTTATATATATATGTCCAGGGAATCGCCCTTTGCAAGTGATGTTGCAATGAGCTTACGCAAAAGTGCTAATCGACGTGTTAACCCACTATCTTCGTACGCATTTGCTAGCTGCTGCCACAACTCCTTGGCTGATTTTGCACCCTGTATATGGACATAGCACGTAGGATCAATCATTAAAGTCAACTTACATTTTGCACGTCGATCCTCAGGATCGACAGCGGTTTTGGGATTTCCTTCTTCATCGAGTTCATAATCAATTGTCGTTGTCCAAAGATTATCCAAATCTAAGAACGCTTGCGTAGCAATCTTCCATGTCGGGTAGTTTTCCCTACCAAGCAGTCTATCAATTGAAATGCTGCTAGCACTGTTTTCGGACTTGAACATTTTTTAACTTTTATGAAAATTCAACAAAAAAGCGAAACGTTTTCAGAACTTCTATTTTTCGCCAGGGGCCCATAAACTATTTGCAGAGAAGAAAGAAAAATACGTGTGGTCGGCTTGGTGACTATGCCAGAAGTGACATTTTATTTAAATAGGTTGTGAAGTACATAAGAGATAAATAATAGTGTGACAATGAACATTCGTATTATAGGGTGACTCTAACAATTTCTATTGAGGATTGTTAAATCTGAGTTCAAGTCTTGCGTTCAGCAATGCAAAGGTCCAAATATGAATTTGTCCTAGGGTATGTTGACAGCTCCGACCCATATAGATTACATCTGTCTTCAATTTGATTCTCTGTTATCCACAATTTCAGGGATAAACCTTTTGGATTATTCTCCGTTTTCAGCCATGATGTATGTCGAGCATGGAGATCACCGCCAAGAATATAATAATAATGCAGCCTGTTCAATTCAAGTATTTCAAACAAGGAATCGAGCTCCACTTATTTGACAACGTTTTTTCCCCGTTGCATAGGCCGAGATAACGAAAAGGTTATTCACACCTTGCAGTGAAATTTTGATGACGGGCACTTCAAGAAATTCAAAATTTTTTAATTGGAATTAATTGATTTGTTTTAAATGATAGGATCTTTTAACTAATATGCCGGTACCACCTCCCCATCGCCGTTTACGCTACCATTTCTTATGAATTCCATATCTATGAATGGCATTGAGTGCCATGAATTGAGGTGGGTTTCAGTAAGAAGCATGATATCAGGCTTTTGTTTAACAATGCATTTAACGAGAAAGTCATGTCGGAGTAGAGTAACAATGGAGTTGAAGTTGATCTAGATGAGACAAACCCCATCCATGGGAATGTGGCTGAATGGCAAGTTTTTTGAAGACATTTGAAAGATCTAAATTGGAAAACACAGATCATTTTCGAATCTTGTTTCTTGATTCTTTCTGATAAAGAATTAAGTTGTCAGTAGATTTTGAGAAGCAGCTCATTATTGCTACTTACATTACTCACAGTATTGTCTGCTGGTCCTATAGTGGCGAGGGAAAATGATACTCCGGGCTTGATGGTGCTAGAAAGTATCACACCACGGTGTACTTGTGTTTGTTTCGGCATGAATTTAATATGCATCCTGATATCGGGGTGATCCTCGATATGATGTACGGTTTACGCAGTATAACATTTCTTTAGGCTTCGTCTGAGCCTATTTGCACTCAACAGGCATGAATTTCTTTACATTTAAGAAACCGTTAGTGCATAGCGCAGTTGGCAGCTGAATGGCCAAATCGTTGGCACCGGTAAAGCCGGTTGACTTCCCTTTTCTGCAGGCGCTCCAACCTCACCACTCTGAAATTCACTTGGACTACTTTTAATAAAAATTTGTACTAAATAAAATGTAGTTTTTCTATTCGACGGTCGATGAAATTGTTGCAAAACTCTTTACTGAAATGAATTCAATTGCCGGTGCAACTTCTTTGAGCATTTGAAGGAGATCCACCGTAACCTCTCTGACGTTCAGGTCCTTCAACGGAAAGGTCTCTCTTTTTCGTTATTGGAGTGTAGGTGAAGCGCACAACCTTCTCGGAATTCAGAGCTTCTTTGGTTAAAGAGGTCAACCAGTTTGGTTTTGTCTGCATTTACTCTTAAATTTAAAGTTATTTATCTTATGTTCGGCTGCCAATAGCCGAACCATGTCCCCTCCGCGCTGCCTTAATACGTTGATTGGTGGAGTTTTATCGGTATTTTTACCAATTTTTACAGTGGAGCCGGCAGACACACTAGTTAGCTTCTTTCCCTTATTTTTAGTTTTAAATATTCTATATAATTTTCACAAGAATCGCAACTAGAATTTTCAACCTTTATTATCCTCACAGTCCATTTCCGCTGTTTCCATCGCAGCAAGTACGGCATAATAATTTGCGCTACCGTTGTTTCCTGCGCAAAGCAGATGGTAGGTATCTTGTATAGTATTATCGATTTCGTCGTTTCTTAGCCTATTTATGTAGCTTCTTTCTTTTAGTTCGTATTATGTTGCTGTAGGGTTTTAACGTAAATTTTCGAACCATTTCCTCCAAAGACATTATTCGAAGTATTAATTCTTCATTTTTCTTCCTAGCTTTTTCGTATTCATTGGTTACGATATGGAGGTTTTGTTTTCCATCGTCGAAATTGCCGTGTTCAATTTTCTTTTTAGTAATTTCTCGATGTCATTGGATGTTCCAGGTCCCGTCTACAAAATACAGCATTGGGAATTTTCTCGACAGTCCCCAGGACCCCATCGAGATTAGTTGAAACTTCTTAAATCAAGTTTGGTTTACGATTATTCTCGTATAACAAAGTGAATCAGATAATTTACCTTGTACAAAAAATACCTCTGAGTACATGACTTAGATTTTATTTAAACTTATTGTTACTATTCCCTAAAATGGCTTTCAAAACTATTAACAATACCACTTGCAATTTTTTTAATTGGTTAGTTTATTCTTTTAAAATAAACACTCAAGGCTTCCAGTATTAAAATTAAATTTCCCATAATGGAAATTTTCATTGTTCTTATAATTCAACATACAAATTAGCGGCAAGCACTTTTCAGCTTGCCATCATAATCCGCACAAAGTGTACTTAAGCCTCGGATTCAGTTTTCAGTTTCGCTATATACGCTGCTTTACGATCAGCAACGCGTTGTTTGCGTTGCTCCAACGTCAATTTCTTGGCAGTCCATCTCTTCTTCACAGCACCAGTCTTCTTCTCAGCCTTCTTGTACGATGGATCGGTACGAATGGAAGAGTGAGCTTTTTTGTAGATTTCTTCCAACTGGAATGGAGAAAGAATATTAGAAAATAGGTGTCTTTCTCAAACTGCTTAATTGCTAGATCACATAACTTAATCCATTCATTAAAACAATTTCCCAGAAATAATATAAATTTGCATTAAGCAAAATGTATAACAAATTACAGGATACTACCTACAGAAGCGTTCAGTAGCATCGAACACATGTCACGAATTCACTGTAGTCCATTTTCGGCACAATAGTACGATTAATTGACAACACTACGGTAATTTAAAATGGACGTTGCATCTAAACCTCCCCATACCACAAGCAAATATTGTTTTTCTACTCACATCATCAGCCCGAATTCCCAAACTGATGTATTTGCTGAATTGCCGTTTGAAAGCTTCTTCGTCTTCTTCCTCAAGGGTGCGCATGTAATCGGCAACATGTTGACCGAAGATATGGGCACGATGGACGTCAGCGTTGAAACTCTTTGTTTCCGCAGAGTAACCAGGGAAACGTTTCACTGAATGCGGGATATTTAAGCCACCGTCGACTGCGCCTTTCATCGCTCCGAAAACTCGAGCTCCAGTTGTTGTGCGACTCAAGCCAACGTCCAAGTAACAACGGAATGCTCCAGGTCCATCTGCCACTGGTTCGACATTGTACTCCTCTCCAGTCACTTCTGTGCAACCAGCATAAAGAGAATCCAATCCCAATTTGGTCAAAATGCGCCGAGCTACAAGCAATCCAGTGCAGTAGGCGGCAGCATAATTCGTCAAACCTACCTGCAAAATAAATGTCAACTTAAGTATAACCTCACTCTTTGGATAACAAATCCAGATATACTTACTTTTACTCCATATTTTGGCAATTCATGAGAGTAGGCAGCGCATACAATGCGATCACCTTCAATCCTGGAGTAGGCGATCTGGCAGGTGATGTCCCTGTTGCTCAAACGTACAATCAACCGGTATTTTGGAGTGTTGTACTTGTTCTTGTCTTGGAAGATCAGACGTTTGCGTGCATAATAATCTGTCTTTCCCTCCCGTCGCCTCTTGAACTTAACTTGGTAACGCTTGAAGTATTGTTTGTTCTTCACAACTTTCACAAATCCCTGTCAAAACGAAACAACAATCAGAAAACATTCATACACTCATATTTCACAACTGCAATGGCCACATATCATGGGAAAGAAACGTCATCCCGGAATTTCCATCGAGGATTTTCCTCGTCATCGGATGAATCTCGGTCTAAGTTTCTACATGAAATTACAGCCCGGCATGTCAGCTACACGAATATATTATTATTTGACAGATTTCACTCACCATTTTCACAAATTTTCACGGAAATTACACCGCGGCACGATTTGGCAACCGAGTTGACGCACGTCGGTGCAGAAAAGAAAAAGCAGATGATGGAGGGGAAAATAGATGCTGCACGAACTACTCGAAAATCACCGGAAACATGTGAGCGATAGTCGTTTGACCGTACTGCCAAGTGTAAAGTAATTGATTTGAATTTCAGTAAAAAAGAATAGTTATCAAAAAGGAAAATAAAGCTGGTGAAAACGTTTTCAACTATCAAAAAATTTTCTTTTTAATTCAGACTGAAAACTATTAGCCGGGAAGCATTTGTTCATAAATTAATTCTGATTTTCCAATGAAACATTCATTTTGAAGGCCATTTCAAAGTTATCTGATTGACTTTGCTACAAATCATTTCATTTTATTTACTATTGCCGTTAGTCATAATTTTGATTCTAAAATATTAAGCTTCTATGAATATGAACGATTGCTTGGATATATTGTTGCTATGTTTATTTTCAGTGCCCGATAATTATGCAGATCTGTATCCGGAAAGTGTTAACGGTGAATGAATACATCGATTAGAGCTTAGAATGTAACATCGGGTATGGAGATACTCCGTCGGAATATTTGTGACTAAATGACTTTGGACGAAAACAATTAATATTTCTTGTTGCTATATGACGCGATGCTTGTATATTCCGCCAATTGACCAATTTATTGATGTAATTGCATATCTGTGATACGTTGTCGCGGTTTTTAATATGAGTTTTCTTACTATTTGTTATTGTTTTTTTTCTTTTAATTCTTCAATTTATTTTTTATCAATTATGATTATTAACGTCATTTTTTCTTCTGAAATAACGATTGTTTATAAATTTCTTTCTTATCTGCCATTTACTTATAGTTCTTTACATTTTTTTAAAGTAATTTTAATCCCCAATTAAAATTTTAAATTTTCTCAGCAATATTAATTGTTGGTTAATCACTTTTGCATTCAAACAAAAAAAAAAACTGCTAGTTGAGACGATTAAATGTAATCGCTTATCATCGTTAGCCCAGATATGGATTTATGGGCATTGAATGTATGCAGGCGGCAATGGTAAATAGTTCTTTGGAGTTGCAACTGTATGGGCTAATTATTTAAGCATTTGTGCCACATCAACTGGTCTGGGGAGATATATGTGTACTCAATTGCAATTACTCTGCAATATCTTCCTGGTTTGCAATTTCATAGGGTATCGCTAGGAATGACAATTCATTGGATTAATGTATGGCATTAATTTTACACTGATTTTTGAAAACAGAAAAAATATATTTTTGAAAACAGAAAACTATGAACTATCGTATAAACGATCAGTTAACTTTGAATAGTCTTGACAAGAGAACCAGAAAGGATCAGATAAAAATATCTAATTTTTTATTTACTCATGTTAAAAACTTATTTGCTGAAATTTCAACATTATCTTATGTAATATTGCTGTAGAAGTCTCATAGAATCACAACCTTTGTTGAAGATAGATTAACCGTTTTTAATGGACAGAAATAGTTGCTTCAAATTGCTAATGTGATAAGTATATTGTAATGATTACCATTTGTTCGTTCTATTACATCCCGAAAGAAGAGTGAATCATCCTCTCAATGATTCAAGGACGTCTTCTTTATCAGATAACTATATGCAAAAATATTGAAAGCTTTCAATAGTTATTGTATATCTAATAAATTATTGATTTTTCTTAAGATGCTTTTTCATTATTTAACTATTTAATCTCTCAAAATTCTAATCATCATTCAAAAAGTTTTGCAAAGTTTATTTGTAGCAGACATGTTTTGGAGAAATGTTTTAAGGTCTTGACAATTTACTCTAGTTTCTTGAGAATTATAGACAAAATAGTTAAATGAAAAACATGTTAAGTGTTAGATTTCTTTTAGGCAAGTTGTATGCAAATTTCCAAGAATATCACTTATGTTTAATCAAATATTAATTTAGTCAAGAAAATATTTTAATTAAAGATTTATTGATGTTCGCTGGCGTCATTATCGTAGAATAAAAACAGAAAAAATTAAATGCATTTGATTTGTTTAGAAAAATCGTTGATAGGAATTTTTCTATCTAGACCTTTCTGCCTCTAATTTTCCAAAAATTTAATTCTCTGTGAATAACGTTGCCAGATGAACCTTGGTCCAAAATTCATGTTGATACAACTTAATTGTTGACCTCAATTTATACGTATCAACATATTTCCAAAATAAATGAGCAATATTATTTTCCTATCTATCAATATATTATTGTGGAAATTTCAACTATTATTCTCTTTTTAAAACCTACTTGTGACCAGCTAATAGTCAATTAAATATAAATTTAAATGGGATTATTCTAAAGAAAACTTTGAGTTGTCTAATTTCCATTTTCATTTTTTCTATTCAATGCCGTTCATTCAATTTTTCTGTCAACTTTACTGTACTATTCTGAAGAATTGAGTGCGTCAGTTACATATTATTGTTCAGTCCATCTGGGTTTAATCTAAGATTCTATTGGAACTACTACGTAAAAATCGATGCCCTAATCTAATCTAATCATAGAATCTCTTATCAGTGTTGTCTTCCTTCAATCTATATCAAACTGTTATCATGCAAATGAAAACTATGATAACTATGTCATAACTGGTAGGCTGATAGTACCTTCTTACTTGATACTGAGATTCATTTAAATGCAAAAATTAATGAATCATGCATCAGTATTTCAGTTACTTGCATCTGGTTACAGTAGACATTTCTGTAAAACATCAGTATAATTGCAGTCCACGAGAATTCCTGCGGTGCAAACATTTAGGATAGAATCGAAAGCCTACTCTGATAATATCGTTGTCTTATTTTAGTTGCAAATCTCTTATTTTTCAGATATTTTGTAATATCTATCGGTCTGAGTTTGAATAGCCTTCCGGTCCGTGACACATATAAAAATCCCTCCAATTGTCCTGTTGAATTATGAAATGCAGACTTTGTGTGTCGCTCTTCAATCCTGTAAACATCCAAATCAATATCCCATCGTTGAATATGAAAATGTAAATTATTTGATGTTTCTTGACTTCAATCGTCGGGCCTATGAAATTACGTATAATAGCCAACGGAGCAAAAGGATCAATAACAATATTTCCAAGGAACTTTATCGGTCATGCGAAAAATATGCCCATTGTGTTTTGTTGTCACAGTTACTAGTTCAACTACAGTACACAACTCGTCAATTATGTTTAGTAAGTATAGAATTCAGCAGACTGCTCCAGTAAGCACCAGAACTGTGCAATGATTGAATTCAAGTAACCTGACACAAAGAATAAGTCACTTCCACTTGAGTCTTTCTCAGACAGACTGTCGCTTTGAACGACCACACCATTGGAAATTAGCTGACCTGCAGTTAGGTATGCCCCCTCTGCACGTGGGGTTTAATCGCCAAAATGTTGGATTGTGTTCTTTTCACTTATCTACGCTACCATTGCAACAGTATTTTGGATGAGCTGCAAGTTTCAACGACGTATTTCATCCATTGAGGGACAAGCTATTTCTCGAAATCCTGTATGACTTCACGATTTCGCCGACTATTTATTAGTGTATCTACTCTGTGAGAACTACTAAATACATATAATTTTCACTGCCACACACCACACTAGCTCATAGTTCCCACTGCTTATAATTTCTATAATACTGCTTCCCACCAGGCCTTTAAAGTTCTCACCGGATTAATTACACGGCATGCAGATGATTAAGAAAAACGATAAAAAACATACATACTTATAGTCCCTGAAACATTTGTTCCTCTACGATTGAACACTGCGAGCAAAATGAGCGATTAAACTTGGACATGAAAGGTTATGTAGCCAAGAATTGAGCGCCTGCACAGTTATTGCTAGCGGAAATATTCACTATTCGAGGAGAAATTTTCTTGAGCACCAGTTGAAATTTTAATTTATAGTGCTCTTTGTCCGCAGTTGAATGGGACACACATGCTATACCGCTTTCCTAACTGCTTCACGTCTAGCCCTTTCTGCTCAACTTGATCTGAATACAACACGAAAAGTCCTCCCCTATGTATTAAAATTATATCAGAGATTAAAAAAAAAATGAATTTTCGCACAACTTACCTAAGCTCATGGACCGGTGAGCATTTAATTACCCCACTTGCTTCAGACACAAACTGCACATACCCACAAGAATGACAGAAAATCAGCAAATGCAGCGGGAGCTGTAATGCAAGTTTCGCCCAGAACTGTGTTTTAGCCTCGGCTTTATGTGGGACACCCCGAAGTCAAGTGCTCGTTCAGTGGCAGAGCTTTTCTCCTACAACTGATGGCATCAGTTGGGGATCAGTAGCAAATATCGGCGATTTCAACACTTTGTAGCTGAGTAAAATGGTGTAGGGATGACTGATATCCCCTGGGTATCGCTACGAGCGGCATGTAAAAAGCTTGTGGCATAATACTGCCACCAAAACAGCATACGCGTTGTGGACCAATTTTGCGTGTGTTCGATACCTCGGTGTTTAGCTCGTTCAGTATCTGTACTATACTGAACATGTCAAAATCATGCTCAGTAAGGCACTGAAAGTAGTCATGGCCCTACGAAGACTCTTTCATTCCAAACACTTTCATTCCAAATACTGTGCCTGTGAGTGAAAATCCTTGGGTTTCACTGCCGTTCCACCCTACAGACGGGTATATTGCGACTTGCCTCGCTACTGGCTTCGTTCCTCAAGAAGCATTCGTGTATTTGGACATGAATCTTTATGTTTTTGATTCTGACGGCGTCCCAGTCATATATCACATATATCGACGGGCCACCGATTAGAAGATAAAATATCCTCCGAATTTAAGATCACGAGACCTACAATTCCAATGGAGATACTCATTTGCTAGATTCATTGATGCTGATCGAGCTGAGATGGCGCAATCCAGGTATTGGTGGCTGAATGACAATGTCTGAATTATTTGTGTTTATTTCCAGTTTTTGTGTTTTTCATTAGCTAGTTTTTGAGTTTCAGCTCATTATTGATACATTTATTATTGTTGTTTATTTTGTGTTAAAAATTAGGGATAGGTTAGGTATATGTTATGTGTATTATATTAGGTTAGAGATAAGGTTAAACGCTTAGGTAAGGAACATTGCGATAGAATTTTTTAGAATAAGATAAAGTTTTTGATTGAATTTTATTAGAATTAAGTTAAAACATATTAGGTGTAAGATCAAAGTTCACTGTTGTGTTAAAATTATAAATAATTTTGGAATCGTGTAGGTTGGTTTTTTTTTCTTTTTCCAATCAAATCATAATCTATGTAATAATCTTAATTAATTTGAATTTGCTATATATTTTTTTTTAATGTGTTTAACTCATAACGTATAAATTTAGAGAGCCATTTTGGCCATTAAGTTTTTGTATTGTTATTGTTTGGAATTTGCTTTATATTCTTTTTAAATTGATAATAATTAGTATGAATAAAGCGCTTTTGACTTGGCTTGACTTGATATCGTTATAAAAAAAAAACACCATTTTCATTTCCTCTTGATAAACAACAAAATATTGTACCTAGTTTTGAATCTTATAGTTTTTTTATGTATAAGTGAAAGATAGAAACTGGAATTTTCTAACGAAAAGAATTGCAGGTTTTCACGTATCAAGCATTTACTCTAAATTGTCAAAATTCTCTTGTCAAATAAAATTATTTTAATATGTATTTAATTGCTCACAAATAAAAGGGCCAATTGTCCATATAGCATTTAATCGTAAGAATGAATTAATACAAATTTTGTGTAGGTGAGGGTATTCAAAATTCGATAAAATGGACTGAAAAACAACACAATAGTCTCATGAATCCCATTACAACAGAGCAAATATTTTATTCTTCATCGATTTGATACAAATCAGTAACTTGAATATAACATTTATAAATGCTTGTTGGGGGAACTGAAGGCCGGAGACCAGTGGGGAAAACGAGGAAACACTGCTCTGACTCGGTCGATGAAGACATTTCATTGCTGCTCGGATTTCGAAATTGGAGGACGCGGTCAATGGACCGAGACAGGTGGAGGCGCTATTTGCAGAAAGCGAAGGCCCGAGAGGGGCTGTAGTGCTAAGAAGAAGAAGAATATGCTTGAAGATTATTAAAATTTAACCATACATAGTAACCAATTTTAATGAATAATTACTGCTTCGTTTCATTGAAATAAGGATTTTTAGAAAATAAGTTATTGCATTATTTAGATTATGAAAAGTGCTGTCATTTGCAAGACCGATCCAACTAATAGTTTTGAAAGAGTTAGTTGAAAGAATAAACCACATCCAACCTTAAATTTATTTGTTTAGCAATATGAAATTTGGGGCTTTTATTTATAAAGTCAAATTAATTGAGTAATTATGTAATTATTGATTGATAAGAAATATATTGGATAAAATTCATTTCCATAAAGACACTTAAATTGGAGTTTCGATTTTATTTAAATTCGTTCGCTTTAGCTGAGAAGCGATATCAATTATCATCCAGAATTCTAGAGTTGTACTAAATGAAATTAAAAATGAATGATTAAACGAAACATTCTCTTTCCTTTCAGTAGGTTAGCTTTCCAGCGGAAACGGAAGGTGAGTATGTATGTATTTGGATCGGGAATGCGTGAATTCGATTTTCTTGTTGTTGATTGGTTGGAAGCCTTACAAGGGCTGCGGTAAAGTAATGGCGAAATTTTCCTTCGGCAAATTTTTAACGCGTTTGGACGGGCATTTGAATTGGTGGCTGAAATATTGTAGTTGCGCTTAGTCTACTCGCGTAAGACCTTCGACCGAAATTCCTCTCCGAACTAGCTAGCCTGCAAGCAGCCACCTAGGAGTAGGCTAAGGTTGCCCGGACCAGTGGACTTGTGGGGTATGGTGTGTTGGCACGTATAGAAACTTCACGCCTTTAACCGATGAGAGGCTGGTTTATATTTCCTTCGGGAAATGGCGGATGAACGAAGGTAAAATCATTACAGGTTTACCAATCAATGAAATCATTAAAAGTTAGTCAAACATTATAATGGAGAAAACTAAATTTATATTTATATATTTAAAAACTAAAGGATCGGCCTAAACACCAATAATTAAAGTATCGCAAATCAGGGAATACAAATCAATCTCGTAATACGTATTGCCAGAATGGATTAGGAATTAGGAAGGAAGCAAACTCAATTTTCATTTTTAAGTAAAGCCTAAGGGATTATCTAATGAATACTGATTGAAAGGTAGTCCTGAAGGTTTGATTTAGGGTATTTTTTGACCCTACTGTCGAGATACTTGAAATGATATCTGCTCAGAGTTTTTTTAATGCTTTGTATTATACGATTTTTTTAAATCGCTACGAGCTGATCACGAAATGGACTAGAAAAGCACATTATTTGGTGTATCCTCTATAGCAATGTTCTGAACATTTTCTGGGAGGCAGACCTGATAAAGCGACGAAATTAGAAGAATGCGGATCGAACGAGCATTGTTGGAAGAAGAAAGACCTATGGAGAAACGTTTCAAGAAAAAAAAACGAAAATAAAACTATTTGCATTTGAAAAACTCACCAAACCAATATCCGGTTCTATATAACTCTCGATCGAGTCTCGATACTGCGCGAAATCAGCCATCTCTCTTCTTTCAGCTAGTGTAAGACGTCACTTTGACAATACTTTGACATTTGCTTATCGCTTCTTTCGTTACTTTCCTTTTCTACTGCCAACTGTCACTCGCTCCAGAAGCACTGACGTTTCACTTGTGATAAAACCTGATAAACAGTGGCTGATAAACCATAAATATGTCGGATTGAACAAACGATTGTGGTTGAATTGTCACATAACAGTGCCATGGGACAAGATCATAGTAAATTAAACGGCTTAATCGTTGACGAAAAAGCCGTTGAAGTGACAGATTTCTGGTCATTGTTCAATGCTGAGGTGCCAAATGAAGATGGTGCAACATGTTTATCAATCTTCAAAGGCGAACCATTAGTCAATGGACAGTTGTGGGTGTTAAGGAGTCCCCTTGAACGTGCTATAAAGGTAATTTGATTGTTTTCATTGCGTAAAAAGCGTTGAAATTGTCTTTTTTTATTAGAATTTGATGATATATCGTCACCCGTCGATATTGAAATACGTGACTTCGTGGGAGCGAGGCTCTCAAAAGCATTTGGCCACAGAGCGATGTCGACCACTTTCTCTGGTGATACAATCACAAAGTGACATCCAAATATGCTTAGGATTGCGGAATGTGCTTTGCAGTCTAATTTTTCTTGTAGAACAGGTATGAATGGCAGTTTTATTCAAATGCGAAGAAAAATGCTTCCTCATGTATAATCGTATTCTGAATCCACTATTTTCTTAATTCTGCTGTTACTAATTTTAGTTCCTTGTAGAATTATCCAAAATTAAAATAACCATCACATTTTATTTTAGATTTTTATATTTCTATTTATTTTTATAGTAAGCACATTACACTTCATACCTTAGTTTCGTCTTTGCCACCTTTGGTCCTGCAGGCTGAACATTTTTTGCATTTAACACCCTTATCTGGATCCGTTTATAAATCATTGCCAACATAAATTTGCACATCAACCTATTTAATATTTCATTAATTTGTTACAACGGCTTTCCCTTTGTTGTATTTAATTTGAATTGGCCAGTAGCTTAAAATCTTCAATATTTTTTGAAGTGCTGCTGAGCTTGTGATCCTTAAAATTCAGCCATTAATGGACAAAAAGGAGTTTTTATGGCGATAAAAACTTCACTGCCTCCATAAATTTAAAAACTTATTATCTCCTAGTAACGCCTCAATGGCCACTGTCTAAAATTCACTTCTTAGTCGTACCGAAATTTAAAATCTTATTTTCTCCTATTAATGCCTCAATGGCCACTGTCTACAATTTGCTATAAGTAGAATCAAAAAATTTTGCACAAGCTTATCAATGCGAAAATTATGCAAATGGTTCCTTTTGGGGACCTAATTATGGGTAACACACTTCTTCTTTTCTGTCGATAGAACTTACCTAAATAGTTCATTTATGTAAATTTATGCAAAGAAGCGTTTATTTTGTTTGGTGCTTCTTACTAAATACTGCATTGGAATAATAATCAACCTATTGTTTTCCAATTACAGGCAAAAGCAAGACACTTAAATATTTGCATTTCTTCTGTGTACGTGAATTCTGAGGGTGAATGGCGTTTGGGTGGATTTGAATATGTTTGGAAAACGAAGGAAGTAACAAAAGGACTCCTGGAACAATCTAAACCTTATCGTTATAATAAAGCTATTGATTCCAATGAATCAAGATCGGAAGGTCAATATATTGAACAATATTCCTTTGCTGTCTTATGTGAAGATATTCTTCGTAACAGCAAGAATGTTAATACGCCGTATGTAGCCGAGTTCCGTGATTACTGCACTACACATTTAAAGCACCAAAATGTTGCAATGCGTCCAAAACTATCAGCAGTTCTATTGCATCCTTATTTCAATCATGAATTTGTATTGATTCATTCCTTCCTAATGGAATTGCCTCTAAAAAATTTGCAAGAGAAACAAGATTTCTTTACCGGACTAGTAGATAGGTTACGATATTTCGATGAAGAAGTTGTTGCAGCGCAAGTAGGTGGATTATTACTGTCACGTATGGTTCTACTAGATCCGACAGCTCAATTATGCGTAACTCCTTATGTGCTAAAGATAAAGAATGACATATCATCCGCCTTGTTCACCGGGCCGACATTTACGAAATACATCATTCCAAAAATCAAGCAAATATTTTGTGTGAGAGATGCGCAGATACGACTCATCCTTTTAGAGTACTTTAGCGAATACATGCGACTGATTACCAAAGAAGAGTTACAAGAACAAATCCTGCCCAACATGCTGTTAGGAATAAAAGATACAAATGATATCCTGGTGGCGAAAACGCTTCGTTGTCTAGCTGATCTTGTACCTATTTTAGGGTCGGCATGTGTGATTGGTGGTAATCGTGGGCGCCTTTTTGCCGATGGTAGGCCACAAGGCTTACCAGATTCGGCTAAGCATTGGATAGAACCGCGATCAATAACTCCTGTTATGGCATGCGGCGAGCTTATGGTATCGGCAAGTCCTCTGCCCGATAATGTTGACGTAAGCGAAAGCTATGTGTCTGTTGGCAATACCGATAATTTACTCATGCACGAACGTCTCAGCCCTGATGGCGGTGAAGACGTGCAAGCAGCAACAGATGGAGAAGAAGACGCGTGGAGTGATTGGGAGAATGAAGAGACACAACTACCAGATAATGATGACAATTTAGAAGGTGCAGAAAGTGAACGGTTTGAACCTTCTCTAGATGAGGAAGGATTGCAACAAACATCTAGTACTGTTTCCGGAGCGCAGACGTCCCCCAGCAAAACTTCCAGTAATCAAACAAATGCCACCAATAAGCCTAAACTCGCTCCTGCTTCGCCTACTGTTTTCGATGATATCAATGAATTGGATATTAAGAGCAAAAAGTTTTCAAAAACGCCTGATGAAGAAATAGATTTCTTCAAAGATATGGAACCCGTGATAGAAAAAACGACAAAGACAGTTGCTTCGATTTCTCTAGATGATCAAGATAATACACTGCAAGATAGAGATGTAGATAGTGATCAAACAACTAAAAGAGAAACAGAGAGCAAAGATGGCAAGAAACTAATCAGTGATGAACATGTGGTTGTCGATGCAAGTCGTTTCCAAATAAAAATAGCCGATTCGGATGATACTAACGAAGCTGGATGGGATGTTGAAGGCAATGATTGGGGTGAAGATTAAAAAAGTTTTGAATTTACTGTTTTGTTATATGAGCTTATGTTCCCAATAAAAATAAGTTATTTTAATAAGTTTACAATTAAAATTGCTTATTATTTCCATTTCATCATAATGATCCATGATATAATCTACATTAAGATTTGACTTTCAGAACCAGTCGTTTCCAATCATTGCTGATTTGCAATCTCGTACTCTATTTGACGACTCTAAGCAAGAATCTGCTTTTGGCTTCCACTGAGCTTTCTCGTCGAAGTATTAAAAATGTGGGAACTCAAAGGAGGGTGGTGTTGTTTTCCCCTTCGGTCCCCACGTTGGGCGCCATTTGTAATGATTTCAAGTGCTTAAGTTTGTGCGAGCTATAAAAAAGATCGCGTACGCGTGCTTGTCGACTAGCTATTTGTGGGATCATATGAGGCGGGTTCTTGCCACGCCACGAAGCTACCTTACAAAATATTGTCGCGTGTTATGGTTCGCGGCCGATGATTTTAATGTTTCGGGAAAGTGAAAACGCACTGGCTTTTAAATTAAGTTAAAAGTGTTTATTTACTAGGAATGCACAATCGTTAATTTCATTATTTCACAAATCGCATTTTAATCTAATTTTCACTTGTCTATAAATTTCTATTACAACTGTCTTCACTAACAATCAATATCGCTTTTAATTCGCACTCCACACTTTCGCAGTTTTTACTATCTCGGTTTTACTATCGCGGTTTTCATATTTCCCCCATTCATTCAGCTCGGCTTTATATAGGGTTTCTAGTCATTCAATTCATTTCTCGTACATTGGCGAATATTCTGACGAGAACTACCTGGAATGTTCGAGCCATTTTGAATGGCCGCAGCGACGTCACTTTCAGAAATTGATCATGCTTGGCGGGTTCTTGTGCTTTCGAGTACATTCGTTTATTGATCATGATGTAGCTCGCAGAATTATTTGCCCATGTAACAATATTTATCACGCGTACTCTACAAGACATACCGATCAATTTTTAATATCTTTAGAAATGTTCTATTATGTGTCAATTAGGTTACTCTACAGTAATTCAAAATTTTTTTTGTCTTGTTAAAGTTAGCGGACACGAAGGCTTGAGACAAACGCAAACATTGTACAAAAGCAACTGTCACCCTAGTCAACCTAGTAAAACAGCAAACTAAGCAGTTTCGACGGGGTGAACAACTTTTCTCTTCAGGAGCAGCCATTCCTGATCACCACGGGGCTACTAGGTTAATTACAGATATCTTATACAACTCGTCGGTTAACCAAAGTCTCCATCTTGTTTCTTTTTACTGGCTTAACAATTCTCATTGTCACTCTTTCCGAACTCAAAGCTGCGTAAATCTCCCATTCAACCGCAGCAACCTCTTGAACTAACAGCTATCACCACAATTCTTCATTGAGGATTATAAAGCATCCGACAATACTTCGTTTGAGGAATATTTCAAGTGGTTTGTTCCCAGTTAAATACATGAGAGTGAACATCATAATTCCGTCCGTGTGTAGATGAGTTTGGAATCAAAAACTGAACTCAAATCGCGACGTCTAGAGGAGGTAACATGCCAAAGTTAAAAGAAACAGAAATTATTCTGATAGAATAGCTTGTTAGCCTGCGACGATAGCTCCAATTTAGACTTTCGCATTCAATGTTAGTCGCCCTCAAGTTTTGTCGTTCTGCGACCTCTTTCGCCAATTTGAAATTTCAAGCTTCTACTGAATGTTTCCTCGGTTTCCTTTCCCGACGCTTCTTTTGTGCTCAACCATTGAATATTTGCTTGGGTAGTCGGAGTCTTCTATTCTTTTAACATGTCCAGCTCAATGCAGTTTGCGTAGTTTTACGCATATGGATACAGGTGGGTTGCCATAAATATACTACTCGTCATTTTAACGTAGTATCCACTCTGTATCTTTTTGGCAACACTGACAAGAGTCCAGTTGTATCCATACAACAGCACATATTTTATAAGTAATTTGTATTTGCGAAGTATTGAGAGTTAGACTTTATTTGCTGCATTTATATTATGCCAGATTTCGTCCTTTCCTATTACCTTTTTGTCAAGATGGACTGCTAAGACTCCGGGCGGTGGTCTCCTAAGGATGAATTTTGGTTCTGATTCTAAGTCTACGTCTTCAGCATACGCTAACAATATTGTGGACATGAATATTCACCTACTCACAATGTCAGTCGGCATCTTCGTGACATCGTTTCCCTAAACAATGTTGAAAAGAATTTAGGCAAGTCCGTCCGCCTCTTTTACACCAGATTTTCTTCGGAAGCTTTCAGTTAGTTCTCCGTTCACTTTGACTTGAGACTCGATGTTTAGCATTGTAACCTTAACCACGCGCACGAGTTTAGTTAGGACGATGAAATGAATCATTTTTTAGCACAGGATATTTCTGTCGATACTGCCGTCAGTTTTCTTGAGATGTACAAAAACCTGATTCTCATCGACTTTATATTCCCAACACATTTCAAGGACCTGCTTAGCTAAGCATTTCAATCAATCGTAGACCACCCGCTTCGAAAACCATAATGGAACCCTGCTATTATATTTTCATTAAGATCTTCAGTTTTCTCTCGATGATTTTGGTGCATAATAGGGTGATTCCTAAGTAGTTTTCACGCTGCAGCCCGGTTTTAATACATGGAAAACATACTTTCTGCCAATTGTTATCCGATGTGGAAGACTTGCCTTACATTAGCCTTTTACACAAAGTAACAGGTGATCACAGCATTAAGTACCAGTAGGATTTGGTAGCAGATCTGTCGAAATAAATGCATTTAACATTTACTGTAATACGCGTTGTGTAGTGGTTAGAGCACTCAACCCGTAAGCCGAAGATCCCTGGTTCGAGTCTCGTTGGCGACAATGAGATTTGTTCTGAGTGATTCTTCGGACGGACTACAAGCCCATTCAGTTATGATACGTACTAGTTTAAAATAGGAACGTATCGCAGCTGGGTGGACGGACACACGGACAAAGCGTGGTACTGACTATATCACCTCCCCGAGTGTCGATACATTGAATCAAGATAATGAGATACTCTATCTCTAAGCGAAGGCCTGAAAGACGTTGTAGCGTTTAAGCAAAAAGAATTTTTTAATACTGATACTGAAGCTGTTTCCCACCATTTGGTCAACCCCAATTGAAACAAGGAACCACTTATTGATTATGATTTTTGTTGGATTGGTTTGTTTTATAGAATTTCGATCCGTTTGTTTCATAGAATTCTGATTGAATAGTTATTAAACCGGGCTTTTTAAGTTAAATCGTCACAAATTTCATACAAAAAAACACCTAAAGTTGTCAGAGGACGTTTTATATAGTCTACGCATTCGAAGCCAAGAACAGGTAATTGCTTCGGAGGCCACAAACAAACTCGGGTGCTATCCTCCGCAAATAAAACGCGACATGCAAAACATCATGAACTATGAGAACAGTCCAACCAAAAACTATAACAGAGCCCACAGTTCCATCCTCGTCGTATCGAAGCTATCGATACATGTAGGAGATAAACTCACAAATTTTGTGAAATTACTGCCAATTTCTGGAAGTGAAGTCGAGCACTTGATCTTGAACACCCGTTGCATACACAGAAAAACAAAGCTCCAAGTATACAAATCTGTGATAAGACCTGTGCTATGCTATGGGTGTGAAACATGGACCCTAATCTTAGCATCCGCAAACACATTGAACGCCTTCAAGGAGATTGATCCTGAGGCGAATAATCGGAGCAAAGGTAAATGGGGACCAATCCCGAATTTGATACAACCATGAGTTGTATTAAATTTTTGACGAGCCGGAGGTCTCAAAGGTGGCAAGACTGCGGATTCTGCAATGGGCCGGCCACGTGAATCGTATAGAAGATAAACGGGTGCCCAAAAAGGTATTCGTTGCGAGAATTGAGGGGCGAAGGTCAGTAGGGAAACCGAAGAAATGCTGACCTCACTCGGTCAACGAAGACAGTTCATCATAAAACGGATTCCTAAATCGGAGAACGCAGTCGATGGACTGAAACAGTTAGAGGCATTTTTTGGAGGAAGCGAATGCCCGGGAGGGACTGTAGTGCTATGAAGAAGAAGAAATTTAACACCAGAGCGCTTTCTCAATCATTAGCTTAAAAACCCTCTCCTCGATCAAAACTTATTTTCATCTTGAACGTGGTCGTACAGCCATAGCATTCTTAATACAATTTCCCCACCAGATTTTCCTTCATGAAAGGAACTCCTATTACCACCAATTTAGTCCTCCTTGAGATTATGTAGTTTTCTAGCAGTCAATCTACCGCTCACTAGTGTGCCTGTTTAGGGATACAATTGCGGCTCATTCGTTCTGGGTGGATAGCTCAACAGCTTCATCTACATCCAACCGTCTTTATCCGCTTTTTACCTGTCACAGTTGTCCCCGAAGATTTATCTTGCAGGACCAACCTCTACCGCATTAATGGGATCTTGAACACCCCCTGTCGAGATTACATAAAATCATCTTTTTCGAACTTCTACCGCTCATAAAGCACAAAGAAAATGCGATCATTCCCGCTGTTCCATAAATTTCTTCTGTTCACAAAAATCTCTGAATATTCAATTTTCAGCTCAGTTTCAGGAAAATTGAAGATATTCAGTATATAAGAGCGCATCAATTTATCGAAATGTGCCTCTACAATGCACTTAGCCAGTCCAGATTCTCTGTGATACTACTCTACCACTCAACCTCAGAACTGATTTAAATACAACAGACCTGCTCCTACTGTATCTCCCCGAATAGGAAACCCTCAGAAACGGCCTTGTGGGTACACAAGTTGAATAATTCTCAGGGCCTCACAAATGAAAAAAGAAGCTCCGGTTATTTTGTAAGCAGTGTAAACGTTCTTTAATTACTTGACCGGCTGGCATTGAAACTTGCTCTCTCTTTCAAATTTGGCATCTAAAAAAATTTCCTTGGACTTGTTTGCATTAGTAGAGTGGAAAATTATGCCAAATTTGATTACAATTTAACTGACCAAAGGGCAAAAGAGGATTGCAATGCAGACTTCTATACGCGTGTACCCATGCATATTGGAACTCTCTAATTCCACCGTATTACAATGAACTTATTCGAACCAAGATCTCGACAAATTCAGCTTCTTTATGGAACCAAATACATTCGAGCCAAACATATTATATAGCGAAGCTAGGCGGGGACCAATTGTGAATTCGATAATGAGCTGTATGAAATTTTTGATGGGCCAGAGGGCTCAACGATTGTGAGACTGTGGAAGCTGTAATGGGCTGGCCACGTGAATCGTATAGACGAACAACGGGTGCCCGAAAAAGTATTCGTTGGGAGAACAGAAGAGCGAAGGCCACTAGGGAACCGGAGGAAAAGCTGGTCTGACTCGGTGAACGATTACATTTAATCGCGGCTTGGATTTCGAAATTGGAGGAGGCGGTCAATGGACCGAGACAGAGGTGCTATTCTATTTAGCTTAGATAATCCAAATTCAGAATAACTTACCGTTTATTGTGTTTGTATTTATATTTATTTAGTTACCAAATAAACCTTCAATATGAATTGTTAAATTGAACATCCTCTTTCCTTCCAGTAGTTTAGATTTCTTCAGCGGAAACAGAAGCGGAAGGTGAGTATGTTATCGAAAGGGCGGCGTTCTAGGTAATCTGCAACTAATTGATTCAGTGCTTTCGGTTCGATTTGCAGTGTCGTACTTTGTAATTTGTAGATTTCAATTAGTATAAGTTGTTTCGGTTCGGATTAAATTAGATTATGTCTGGTACTGTGTCGGTAGATCGATTGGGAACGCGTGAGCTCGTTTTTTCAGGTTGAATTGTTGAAAGCCCCGAAAAGACACCTGCAGTGACTTAATTTTATTTTGTTTTTTGAAAATTTTTGTATGCGTTTTGCAATGAGCATAGTTTACTCACGAAAAGACCCAGGACCGTATTCCTCTCAATATTGTGTTTCATATATAGTCGTCTATAGCATTGCAGGAATTACCAGGTTAAACACTCATATTGTGCATCATGTAAGGAAACAATAGCTAGCTGATGTAAAGGGTGTTTTTTAAGAGGTATATAACTTTGAAATGAAATAAAATACGGATAAATTTTTTTGATTGCCATGAAATTGGTTTTACTGGAAGGATAATTCTCTGCCATTTTTATTTGAATATGATTTCAGGCATGTGAGCGCTACGACTGGCACGGAGGAAGTCCAAACTAGAGCTCCAATTTCCGACTACTCCATCCAATAAATGGGATCGTGTGTCACCAATAACGTAGCAAACGTTGTCTTACATTCTATCCTATTCATGAGAAAATAGCAAACCAATCTAACCACAAAACACGTGACTGCTGTAACGCCATACGTAGCATTAAAAAGTGTTGTCAATTTAAAGTTCTATACTTCTAAAAAAACATCCTTCAAATTCCACCATTCGAATATGGTGTCAAATGACCCTAACGAAATATACCGGAAATATATAGCACCGATCCATAAAAGCTGTTCGTGATAAAATGGCAAACCAAACCAACCATAAATCGCATGAAAGCTGTCACACTATACGTAACATTATATATCATAAAAATAAGCTCCTATTCGATTTATGAAGGAATTTGAACATCCGCATCGAGCCCGCCTGTAGCGCGGTTGGATGTGTACTCGAGCGCGCAGCGCTGCTTAAACTAGTTTTCGGCGCTAAACCATTGAAAATGAGTAGCCGTCGATGAATAAATATAGAAAGGCATGTAGAGGGGATCTATTTCGTCATCCATACAAAAAAAATATAGCTATAGAGCAGCTGCTAATGCCAGTATAGCCTTTGAAAGGATCCATGCTCGATTTCATTTCTATGTTATATTTTAAATAATTCGTTGCTTTTTTAATATTCGAAATGAGTGACAGTAAAAAAGTGTATAGAGGCAAAAAAGGAACAAAAAAAGTTCTTGGTCTTCACATAGGAGCAATATTTCGAAGCGCAGACCGCCAAATCCAGCATCACGTGAGTCGAGCACAGAAGATGTGAGCGCGTCGGCGAAGAAACTTCGAATGTCAACAGTCGCTAGCAATTATGAGGTAAATGACGAATTCGGTTATAGACATAAATTTTGTTGCCGTGATGAGTGCAATCGAACAAGTAGTTGTTTGTGAAACTCACGGTGAAGACATAAAAATTTCTAAAGCAGCTCCACGTGGTTTGGGTTTCAAGATCATTATTTCTTGTAATCAATGTGAAAAAACAGAAAAACCTAGTTGCGCGTATTAAAAAAATAGATATGAAATCAACCGCAGAATTGTGTTAACGATTCGACTATTCGGTGTAGGCTTAAATGGGATAAAAAAGTTTTGAGTCTTCATGGAGCTGCCGCGACCAATATTTCATTCTTTTTACGACAGAGTTTTTGAATCAATATCCATAGCAACGATGGCTATTCGTACTATAAGCATACAAAAGGCAGTTGCTGAAGAGAAAGCGAGATCACTTCAAGAAGGACAGAGCGAGGGTATTATAGTTTCAGGTGATGGATCTTGGCGGAAGAGAGGATTTTCTTCCCTCTTTGGCATTGTTACTCTCATCTGTTGGTTCACAGGCAAAGTTATCGATATGGCGGTGAAATCTAAATTATGTAAAGCATGTGATAAGTGGATAGGTAAAGAAGAAACTACCGAATATGAAGAATGGTATGAAAATCATCAAGGTAAATGTGAAAAAAATCATGAAGGCTCTGCAGGGAAAATGGAGGTTGATGCAGTTATTGAAATATTTCATCGTTCCGTAGAACTTTATGATGTAAAATATGCATTTTATGTGGGGGACGGTGACAATAAAACTTTCAAAGGCCTGTTTGATTCAAAACCTTATGAGGATTTAGATGTAAAAAAAGAGTGCATTGATCATTTGCAAAAACACACTCGTCTCCGAAACCTCAAAAAAAAACGAAAGAATTGGGAGGCAAAGGAAAGTTAACTACAATTCTCACAGATCATTTAAGCAAATATTACGGACTAGCTATTCGCAGAAATAAAGACTCGGTTGAAGGCATGAAAAAGGACATTTGGGCTACTCTACATCACCCGCTTTCCACCGACGAGAATCCACAGCATGACGATTGCCCGTACATGGCAAAAAGCGAAGGCTACGAATACTGTCGCATCTCACACGCATAAAGCTCCAATGAAACTTGGTTATTGAAGCTATTAAGCCCGTCTATGAAGAGCTGACGAACGACGATCTGTTGAGTCGCTGCTAGGGTGGATTCACACAGAACAATAACGAGAGTTTCAACTCCATCGTGTGGCAGGTGGCACCCAAGACCACTTCGAGCGGCAAAAAAGTATTGGCTATAGCGGCCGATATCGCTGTATGTACTTTCAATGATGGTCTAAGCAGCATCATGGACATAATGAACCTTTTGGATTTGACTATAGGAGAAAAACGTTATAATTTTTGCCTAGAAGTCGACGCACTCTCCGTTGATCTGGCTGAGGCGTCTATCACGGAAGCGGCAAGAGATGCGCGCTCGAGCTCAAAAGAAGAGGAAAAAAATCGTGCACTCGTTGCGTGTAGACGTGTTTTTAATCGCTCCTGTCATTAATTTTAAAAATTAATTAATTGTTCACAAAAGTCAGTTTCAAATAATTGAATTAATTTTGTACGAGTCAGTCAAAAGCAAGTTTTGATTTTATTGGGGAAGAATTAATCGTCGAAGGCATCGACCAACCAAACCAATAAATCAAGAAAGGGCAACAAACCAAAGACAACTCGGGACTGCTGTATGGAGGAGCCCGACGGCTTCCCTCCGTTGGGGGGCCCCGGGGAGAGTGACGGTGTGAAATTGGCAAGTGTCAACAAGCGGAGACACACGAGCACCCAGGATACCGCAGATGCCGGTCGCAAAACACAAGTGCTCGAGGATAGACAGGAAGTGTGCCGCCTTCGAAGTGAAATCGAAGAGTTGAAAGCAAGAATTCAAACGTACGAAGAAATGTTCAAGACGGCAAAAAAAGTTCAAGAGAGTGGTCCGATACGAAAAATCGAAAAACAGAAGAAACCTGCAACTCCAATAATAACTGAAGAGGTATTAAGTGCTGGTGGCACCAACGAAAGCCAGAACTACTTTGCGGCGCTGGATGGACTCCAACAGGACATGGAGGTAGACGAAGGTAATAAAGACGATAATTTTATCTTATATTTAAAAAATAAAAATAATGGAAGTAGAAATAGGGAGAAGAAACCAGCCCGTAGTTCTGCTTGTCCTCCTCAAAAAGTAGCCAAGAATACCGAGAAAGTTCCGCCAATTAATGTCTTCGGTCAAAGCGGAAAAGACATGGTTCGGCTGTTGGCAGCCGAAAAAAAGTTGACAAATTTTGAAATCAAACGAATAAATCCTGAGAAGCTGTCAATTAGAACGAAATCACTGGTTGATTTCAAATCAGCGAAAGATGCTTTGAATTCTGGGGAGGTTCCGCACTTCACCTATACCCCCAAAAGCGAGAAGAACCAGACGTTCTTGCTGAAGGGCTTGGACTGCGGAGAAGATACCGTCGATCTTCTTCAGGTTCTCAAGGAAACAGCACCACAAATCGAGTTTATCTCAGTGAAAACATTCGCGACAAGAAGGTCGACGGTAGAAAAAAAAAACTTACCACTTTATTTGGTACAAATAACAAATAAGAGCAGTCCAAGCGCTCTTCAGCAAATCAGGTATTTAAATTTTCGAGTGGTGAGGTGGGAACGCCTCCAGAAGCGAGAAATCAACCAGTGCTATCGCTGCCAACGATTTGGGCATTCGGCTGCCAACTGCGCCATGCATTACCGATGCGTTAAATGCAAAGACGTGCATGCTCCCGGTGAGTGCAAATTGGCTCAGACGGAGCCAAAAGAGAAATTATATTGTGTGAACTGCGGTGTTTTTGGTCACCCGGCATCATATCGAGGATGCTCCCGATATCAGGATGCAAGATTGAAATCTGCCCCAAAGCAAACACAAATACACCGCAGTGTCTTAGCTCCGAACTTCGTCAAGCCCGGAGTATCATTTGCACAAGCCGCTAGAGGACCAGCAGAAAATGCGGAGAATAGTGTAAATAATGTAAGTGGCAATAATGAGCTGCTTCTCAAAATTTTACAGCAATTAAATTCCTTATCAGAGCGAATCGATAAACAAGATTCGAAAATTAACATTGTTTTTCAGCGTTTAGGATTTTCAAATGCCTCAAAATAAGTTGTCATCCAGCCACATTCCCATAGATAGGATTCGTCTCATCTCGATCAACGTCAACTCCATTGTTACTTTACATCGGCGTGATTATCTCCTTGAATTCATTGCCAGACAAAAGCCTGACATCGTGCTTCTCACCGAAACCCACCTCAGTTCATGGCACTCCATGAGATTCAAGGATTTTGAGTTCGTAAGAAACGATAGGGTAACAGGTGATGGGGGAGGTGGCACCGGGATATTGGTTCGAAGACCCTATCGTTTCCAAAATATTGAAAAAGTTGAATTCAAAAGCTTTGAATCTCTTGAAGTGTCCGTTATCAAAATCTCACTGCCAGGTGGGGATAACCTCTTCGTTATCTCTGCCTATGCAACTGGTGGAACTGTTCTCAAGCTCAAGGAGGAGCTCAATTCCTTGTTCGAAATACTCGAATTGAACAGGCTGCATAACTATTATATTCTTGCTGGTGACCTGAACGCCAAGCATACATCATGGCTGAACGCCACCAATAATCCAAGAGGTGTATTCCTGAAATCGTGGATAACAGAGAACCAAATTGAATACAGGTGCAACCTATATGGGTCGGTGTTCCCAACATACCCTAGGACAAATTCATATTTGGACCTCTGCATTGCTGACGCAAGACTTGAATTCAGCCTTAATAGTCCTCAACGGAAACTGCAGGTGCTTCCTTACGATAGCGACCATAACGCAATCGTAATGGAAACCAATCATCAAAGGGATAATTTCTTCCTCATTCCAGTTCAACATGAAAACCATCGGTTGAATTTCAAAAAAACAGACTGGGGAAAGTTTCAAAAGAAGTTTAATCGAGAGTACCAGAAGCAATGTCCCTCTTCTGATGATGGCAACGCTGGCTCAATGGTTCTTAATAACAGAAATCTAACTGACGATGAAATAGATCTCTATTTGTCGATGTTAGAGAAGCTGACGTTGGAAACGAATGAGAAAGTTGTTCCCAAGATTAAACATCGAAACAATATAGAAGGATATGAAACACCAACCATCGCAAGGTTGAAAAGATTGAAAAGCCTTCTTCTCACCCGCGTCAACAATATTTATCGACGATTTTTGGACTACAACCATCCCTCGTTGGCTTTGTTGAAATAACACCTGAAGAATGTCCGGAAGTTAATCCGTTCATACTTCAGGAGTGAGGTCAGCAATCAATGGGCGGAAAAACTGAGGGGTATTAGCCCGCAGGACCCAGATGGCGTTTTCACGAAAGTGAATAGCTTATTCCGCAGGAAGTCTCGAGTGAAGGTATCGAATCTTGAAGTCGCTAGTGATGAGATAAATCTTCTCGATAGAGCTGGTATCGAAATTGATAGTACGACTCCAGATAGAAATGGAAACAGGATTATATGTGATGGATTGCAGAAACTTGCCCTGATTGGAACACATTTTGAATTGGTTCATCTGCCAAACCCAGGAATGAAATATTTTCGGAGGTTGTTGAAGCAAAAGTTTCCGACTTCAAATCAAGCCTGAACGGCCAATCAATTCTTCATTTCGATGAAACATTAACATCTGACCTCATACCGAGCTTGAATCTTATTGATTATTTTGTCAGCTATGAAGACTTGTGTTTCATATTTCGCAAGATAAACAACAAGAAATCATGTGGTACTGATGGTATTCCAAATGTAGTTCTCCGACATTTGCCTGAGGTTGCTATTAGGAACTATTGCATATTGTTCAACAACATGTTGAGCAATTCATATTTCCCAAATGAGTGGAAAAAGGCTAAGGTATTTCCGATCTTGAAGAAAGGAAAAGAATCTTCATGCCCCAAAAGCTATCGCCCAATTAGCTTGCTGCCTAACATCAGCAAGGTATTTGAAGTGATACTTAACAGAGCATTAAACGCCCACATTGAGGAAAATGAGTTGATGCCGAATTGCCAATTTGGTTTTCGTGCCAGGCATTCGACCACACATGCAATAACGAAAGTAACCTCAGACATCTGTTGGAAACTAAATGATAGACAATGTGTTGGAGCATGTCTCATTGATATGGAGAAAGCCTTCGATACGGTGTGGTTAGATGGACTAATTTTTAAACTCCTTTAGGACAAGTTCCCCAGACACCTTGTCGCCATGATGTGTAATATGTTATACGGGAAATCGTTTATTGTAATCTGACAACAATGCGCGAGTTCAAGGTCTTGAATGGTCTACAGCAGGGAACAGTTACTGCGCCTCTGCTCTTCTCAATCTTCATTCGCAAGCTATTGAACGGCTTTAATTTTAACGTCTCGCCAACGCGATCATTGGTAGCGTTTGCTGATGATCTGATCATCTATACGGCAGACCGAAAAGCTACAATAGTTCAGAGCAATCTCCAAAAAATGTTCAATGATGTACAGCTGTACACTGGCGATTGGCGAATGAAAATAAATGCGCAAAAGTGTGAAACAATCTTGTTTCGAACAACGCTGCAGGGGTCAGTCAAGACCTGAAACGTAATTGGAAAGATTTCCACATCATGGCTGGTGAGGGTAGTCTTGAACGGGTTCCACATAAATCCTGTGTTCGATACCTCGGTGTTTATCTCGATCAGTATCTGTACTGTACTGAACATGTGAAAATCATGCTCAGTAAGGCACTTAAAGTAGTCATGGCCCTTCGAAAGCTCTTTCATTCCAGATACATTGATCAAAAGGTCAAAATTATCTGTTACAAGACACTGGTTAGACCAGTTTTGACATATGGATGTCAGATCTGGTACAACCAGAGTGCTAGTACTATGGAAAAATTAAGAGTTTTCGAAAGGAAATGTCTTCGTGCATGTACTGGTTTGTACAGAAAGCCTGAGACGGATTGGAAACATTATATATCGAATAGAAGAATTTATCAAACTACTGAAGTGACTAGAGTCGATATTTTCATATTGAAACTTCTTCGGAATCATATCGCAAGATCTGTGACTGTGAGTGAAAACCCTTGGATTTCACAGCCGTTCCACCCTACAGACGGGTATATTGCGACTTGCCTCGCTACTGGCTTCATTCCTCCAGAAGCATTCGTGTATTTGGACATGAATCGATATGTTTTTGATTCTGACGGCGTCCCAGTCATATATCACATATATCGACGGGCCACCGATAAGAAGATAAAATATCCTCCGAACTTGAGTTCACGAGACCAACAATTCCAATGGAGATACTCATTTGCTAGATTCGTTGAGGCTGATCGAGTTGAGACGGGGCAATCTAGGTATTGGTGGCTGAATGACAATGTCTAAATTATTCGTGTTTATTTTTCAGTTTTGGTGTTTTTCGTTATTTAGTTTTTGAGTTTCAGCTCATTATTGCTACATTTAGTGTTGTTGTTTATTTTTGTTAAAAATTAGGTATAGATCAGGTTTATATTATGTTTATTATATTAGGTTAGAGATAAGGTTTAACGCTTAGGTTAGGAACATTGTTATAGATTTTTTTAAGTATAAGATAAAGTTTTTGATAGCATTTATTAGAATTAAGTTAAAACATATTAGGTGTAGGATCAAAGTTCACTGTAGTGTTAAGATTATAAATAATTTTAGAATAGTGTTGGTTGGTTTTTTCTCCTTTTTCCAATTGAATTTTAAAAATATGTAATAATCGTAATTAATTGAATTTGCTATAGTTTTTCTTTTTGATGATATGAGTTAACGATAACGTACAAATTTAGAGAGCCATTTGGGCCATTAAGTTTTTTGATTGTTATTGTTTGGAATTTGCTTTATATTCTTTTAAAATTTATAACGATTAGTATTAAATAAAGCGTTTTTGACTTTGACTTTGAATATGCGAATATTTTATTGAAAAATAAAACGATCAAGCTGCTCTATCAAGAATGCCATGAACACGATGAGACCCATCCAAGGGTTCTTTGCAGTAAAACCTAAATACATTACTGCATGGCTATCATGTTATCTAACATTTACCAATGGGCCAGTTACCATCGATATTCTTCTTCGATCTTGTGCTCATATTCGTTCATCGATTTTCTCAAGGAAGGAAATCCCAGGCTGGACATGTGGGTTTCTGGAACGATCCTTACTGAAATGTAAGTGCTTCCAACCTGGCAACAGTTCTGACGCGCCTTGGCGACGAACTATAAACTGGACTTCTTTCTAAGAAAGTTTAAGTTCCACATATACCACATTTTTCCTTATTTATTCGAACAACCAGGGGGTTGATCAAACAGTACGCCAAGATATATACGTACTTACCTGAATCTTACAATGTAGCCAGAAATAGACAAATTAGAATCCTAACCTGCGCAGATTTCAAGAAACGACTTTACTTCTAGATAGTTTTTTTCCGGCCTCATCAGTACTAACATCCTTCTCCAATTGGATCTCTACATAAATTGTGTATGAAAGCGGACATCAAATAAAGGAAAACAGCCTTCATCAAAAAAAAGAAAGGGGATATTTTGTTCCTTTGGATCAAGGTAATGATATACTCTAATTACCTCTTAGCGAAGGTCCGAACGGGGCTGTAGTGCTAGAGCAAAAAAATAAATAAATAAATACGTTCGTATTTTGAGGTTGATATCCAATGTAGTTTAGAAATTAATAGTGTTTACAGCTGATATTCATTTAACTTATAATTTAAATGAATCAAGGCTGAATAATATGTCGAAAAATACACTACAAATATTTTTTTATCTAAATTAAATAAATGCATTTATTTGCACTATTTCAATTTTAACTAGTACAGTATAAAGCATTAAAATTCTATCACTAGTATTAAATTTAGTTTAATTATAATTTTTTTTATGAAACATGTAATTACAATAATTTTGTTTTGTTTGTGATAATCATGTTTTCATCATAATAATTGATATACTTTGGTTAAATACAAGCGGCTAATTGGCATGTTAAATTTAAAGCATGGTCAAGGCCTGATTTTTGTTATTAATTTTTTCTAATCATAATATATATATATATATATATATATATATATATATATATATATATATATATATATATATATATATATATATATATATATATATATATTTTGATAGACTAAAAAATACCTCTAAAATTTAAAAACGTGTAAGCCGAGAAATAAATGTATTATATTGAAAAAACATGCGGTTCCCTATTTGTTTTGTATTTTTTAATGAGGTGCGAGTTTAAAAAAATGTAAGAAGAATAAGACCTTGTTAGGCATCGGAAATGGTAAATAAATAAAATGTACTATACGTTAAAACTCATGCAGGAGATATATTTTGGGGATTGTGTTTTTGTATTACATAGAAGATACTATATATCAGTTAATTGCATTTCCACCACTAACACTATGTGTATTTTTAGGTTATAGGGTAACACAGAAACAAAGCAGGCAGTTTAAAATTGGTTGGTCAAAATGCAAATAACCCACACTGAATTGTATGTGCCGCTGACTTAAGATGAGTTGATTGAAATAGACCAAAAAAATTATCGAAGAAAAATCTTTTCTCTTAAATGCTCTATTTTCGTTTTAATGATTTTTTGAACACCTGTAGGTAATGGAACTATTTGTGAAGCATTTTTCAAACGATTCTTAGAGTGGATTGTGCCCAATCAAAGGATTATTGGTGATCGCAAGGACCGCATGAATTCTTCACAATTTCGCGCCGATGCCACGGAAATCAATAATCAAGGGTGACAGGGAGCAGCGACGGCGTCCTTTAAACCAGAAATAGGTTTCTTTGGAAAGAACTTCAAGAAGATGGAGGACGGGGGCTTTGCGTATAGACGTCGATCCTGTCAAAAGTTTTCAAAAATTAAATTAATTTTTTAATAACGTTAGTCCGAAGTTAATTTTTATCGGAAAAAATCTTATATAGTCAAAGTAATCGACTCAGGAAATTTCTATCGAATATTTTTACTTCGATTGGTAACGAAAAACAAATTACCAAAGAAAATTTCGCCGCTGGTATGGAGGCGCCCGACGGCTTCCCACCGTTGGGGCAACCTGGGGAAACGACGAATACGAAACTGGCGATAATCATCAAAAGAAAACATAACGAAGAAAACTCCGCAGATGGAGGGTGCAAGCTGCAAATAATAGCGGACAATCAACAAATGGCCAAATTGCAGAAAGAAAATGATGAACTAAGGCAAGAGATACAGTCTCTCAATGATCTCTTCAAGAAAGGGATGAAGCCTCGAAAGATGCAGCCACAAAATCAATCGCAACAGGTAACAAAGCCGAAGAAAAGTACAAAGCAAGCAATTCCAGAGGAAGTTCTAAGTGCTGGTGGCATGAACGAGAGCCAAAATTATTTTGCAGCACTGGAGGGATTAACCGAAGATACGGAAATCGAAGAAAACATAGGAGGTAATTATAATCAAGATAATGACGTTAATTTTATTCAATATTTAAAGAACGAAAATATGGAGAAAAAACCAGCCCGCAGCTCTGCTGGTTCCTCTGAAAAAGCTTCCAACAAGACAGAAAAAGTTCCGCCAATCAACGTGTTCGGACAGACCGGGAAAGATATGGTTCAGCTATTGGCAGCCGAAAATAAACTGGCCGATTTCGAAATCAAAAGAGTTAACGCCAAAAATTAACTGTAAGGACGAAATCACTGGTTGATTTCAAGCCAGCCAAAGATGCGCTGATTTCTGGGGAAGTTCCCCACTTCACCTATACTCCAAAAAGTGAAAAAAATCAGACCTTCTTGTTGAAGGGTTTGGACAGCGGAGAGGATACGGTCGATCTTCTTCAGGTGCTCAAGGAGGCTGCACCAGATATTGATTTTGTTTCAGTCAAAGCCTTTGCGACAAGAAGGTCGACCATAGAAAGGAAGAATTTACCACTTTACCTGGTACAAATTGCAAATGAGAGCAGTCCAAGTGCCCTTCAACAAATAAGGTACTTGAATTTCAGAGTGATGAGGTGGGAACGCCTCCAGAAAAGAGAAGTCAACCAGTGTTACCGGTGTCAAAGATTTGGACATTCGGCAGCCAATTAAATGCAAAGACGTTCATGCTCCCGGTGAGTGCAAATTGGCTCAGACGGAGCCTAAAGAAAAATTATACTGCGTTAACTGCGGTGTTTTTGGTCACCCAGCATCATATCGAGGATGCTCCCGATATCAAGATGCAAAAGTTAAATTTGCTCCAAAGCAAACACAAGTACACCGTCATATCATACCTTCCAACTTCGTCAAGCCCGGAGTATCATTTGGACTCGCCGCTAGAGGACCAGCAGAAAATGCTGGAAATAATGTAAATAATGTAAGTGGCAATAATGAGCTGCTTCTCAAAATTTACCAGCAACTTAATTCTTTATCGGAGAGAATCGACAAACAAGATTCAAAAATTAACTTTGCTTTTCACCGTTTAGGTCTTTCAAATGCCTAATAATAACTTGTCATCCAGTCATATTCCCATGGATAGGCTTCGCCTCATATCGATCAACGTCAACTCTATCGTTGCTATACATCGACGTGATTATCTCCTTGAATTTGTTGTTAAGCAAAAGCCTGACATCATACTTCTCACTGAAACCCACCTCAATTGAATATTCTACGTCCAGCACTCGTTGCGTGTAGACGTGTTTTTAATATTCTACGTCTAGCACTCGTTGCGTGTAGACGTGTTTTTAATCGCTCCTGTCATTAATTTTAAAAATTAATTAATTTTTCACAAAAGTCAGTTTCAAATAATTGAATTAATTTTGTACGAGTCAGTCAAAAGCAAGTTTTGAATTTATTGGGGAAGAATTAATCGTCGAAGGCATCGACCAACCATACCAATAAATCAAGAAAAGGCAACAAACCAAAGACAACTCGGTACTGCTGTATGGAGGAGCCCGACGGCTTCCCTCCGTTGGGGGGCCCCGGGGAGAGTGACGGTGTGAAATTGGCAAGTGTCAACAAGCGGAGACACACGAGCACCCAGGATACCGCAGATGCCGGTCGCAAAACACAAGTGCTCGAGGATAGACAGGAAGTGTGCCGCCTTCGAAGTGAAATCGAAGAGTTGAAAGCAAGAATTCAAACATACGAAGAAATGTTCAAGACGGCAAAAAAAAGTTCAAGAGAGTGGTCCGATACGAAAAATCGAAAAACAGAAGAAACCTGCAACTCCAATAATAACTGAAGAGGTATTAAGTGCTGGTGGCACCAACGAAAGCCAGAACTACTTTGCGGCGCTGGATGGACTCCAACAGGACATGGAGGTAGACGAAGGTAATAAAGACGATAATTTTATCTTATATTTAAAAAATAAAAATAATGAAAGTAGAAATAGGGAGAAGAAACCAGCCCGTAGTTCTGCTGGTCCTCCTCAAAAAGTAGCCAAGAATACCGAGAAAGTCCCGCCAATTAATGTCTTCGGTCAAAGCGGAAAAGACATGGTTCGGCTGTTGGCAGCCGAAAACAAGTTGACGAATTTCGAAATCAAACGAATAAATTCTGAGAAGCTGTCAATTAGAACGAAATCACTGGTTGATTTCAAATCAGCGAAAGATGCTTTGAATTCTGGGGAGGTTCCGCACTTCACCTATACCCCCAAAAGCGAGAAGAACCAGACGTTCTTGCTGAAGGGCTTGGACTGCGGAGAAGATACCGTCGATCTTCTTCAGGTTCTCAAGGAAACAGCACCACAAATCGAGTTTATCTCAGTGAAAACATTCGCGACAAGAAGGTCGACGGTAGAAAAAAAAAACTTACCACTTTATTTGGTACAAATAACAAATAAGAGCAGTCCAAGCGCTCTTCAGCAAATCAGGTATTTAAATTTTCGAGTGGTGAGGTGGGAACGCCTCCAGAAGCGAGAAATCAACCAGTGCTATCGCTGCCAACGGTTTGGGCATTCGGCTGCCAATTGCGCCATGCATTACCGATGCGTTCAAAGTCAAAGTCAAAGTCAAAAGCGCTTTATTTAATACTCATCGTTATAAATTTTAAAAGAATATAAAGCAAATTCCAAAATAATAACAATCAAAAAACTTAATGGCCCAAATGGCTCTCTAAATTTGTACGTTATCATTAACTCATTTCATCAAAAAAAACTATAGCAAATGCAATTAATTACGATTATTACATATTTTTACAATTCAATTGGAAAAAGGAGAAAAAACCAACCAACACTATCCTAAAATTATTTATAATTAATACACAACAGTGAAACTTTGATCCTACACCTAATATGTTGTAACTTATTTCTAATAAAATACAATCAAAAAAACTTTATCTTATACTAAAAATACTATAACAATGTTCCTAACCTAAGTGTTTAATCTTATCTCTAACGGAATATAGTAAACATTACATATACCTAACCTATACCTGATTTTAACAAAAATATATAACAATACTAAATATAGCAATAATGAGCTGAAACTCAAAAACTAAATAACGAAAAACACCAAAACTGAAAACAAACACGAAAAATTTAGACATTGTCATTCAGCCACCAATACCTGGATTGCGCCGTCTCAACTCGATCAGCTTCAACGAATCTAGCAAATGAGTATCTCCATTGAAATCGTTGGTCTCGTGAACTCAAATTCGGAGGATATTTTATCTTCTTATCGGTGGCCCGTTGATATATGTGGTATATGACTGGGACGCCGTCAGAATCAAAAACATATCGATTCATGTCCAAATACACGAATGCTTCTGGAGGAATGAAGCCAGTAGCGAGGCAAGTCGCTATATACCCGTCTGTAGGGTGGAACGGCTGTGAAATCCAAGGGTTTTCACTCACAGTCACAGATCTTGCGATATGATTCCGAAGAAGTTTCAATATGAAGATATCGACCCTCGTCACTTCAGCAGTTTGATAAATTCTTCTATTCGATATATAATGTTTCCAATCCGTCTCAGGCTTTCTGTACAAACCAGTACATGCACGAAGACATTTCCTTTCGAAAACTCTTAATTTTTCCATAGTACTAGCACTCTGGTTGTACCAGATCTGACATCCATAGGTCAAAACTGGTCTAACCAGTGTCTTGTAACAGATAATTTTGACCTTTTGATCAATGTATCTGGAATGAAAGAGTTTTCGAAGGGCCATGACTACTTTAAGTGCTTTACTGAGCATGATTTTCACGTGTTCAGTATGGTACAGATACTGATCGAGATAAACACCGAGGTATCGAACACAGGATTTATGTGGAATTCGTTCTGAACTACCCTCGCCACCCATGATGTGGAAATCTTTCCAATTACGTTTCAGGTCTTGACTGACCCCCTGCAGCGTTGTCCGAAACAAGATTGTTTCACACTTCTGCGCATTGATTTTCATTCGCCAATTGTCAGTGTACAGCTGTACATCATTGAACATTTTTTGGAGATTGCTCTGAACTATTGTAGCTTTTCGGTCTGCCGTGTAGATGATCAGATCATCAGCAAACGCTACCAATGATCGCGTATTACCGATGCGTTAAATGCAAAGACGTGCATGCTCCCGGTGAGTGCAAATTGGCTCAGACGGAGCCAAAAGAGAAGTTATATTGTGTGAACTGCGGTGTTTTTGGTCACCCAGCATCATATCGAGGATGCTCCCGATATCAGGATGCAAGATTGAAATCTGCCCCAAAGCAAACACAAATACACCGCAGTGTCTTAGCTCCGAACTTCGTCAAGCCCGGAGTATCATTTGCACAAGCCGCTAGAGGACCAGCAGAAAATGCGGAAAATAGTGTAAATAATGTAAGTGGCAATAATGAGCTGCTTCTCAAAATTTTACAGCAATTAAATTCCTTATCAGAGCGAATCGATAAACAAGATTCGAAAATTAACATTGTTTTTCAGCGTTTAGGATTTTCAAATGCCTCAAAATAAGTTGTCATCCAGCCACATTCCCACGGATAGGATCCGTCTCATCTCGATCAACGACAACTCCATTGTTACTTTACATCGGCGTGATTATCTCCTTGAATTCATTGCCAGACAAAAGCCTGACATCCTGCTCACCACCTCAATTCATGGCACTCCATGACATTCAAGGATTTTGAATTCGTAAGAAACGATAGGGTAATAGGTGATGGGGGAGGTGGCACCGGGATATTGGTACGAAGACCCTATCGTTTCCAAAATATTGAAAAAGTCGAATTCAAAAGCTTTGAATCTCGAAGTGTTCGTTATCAAAATCTCACTGCCAGGTGGGGATAACCTCTTCGTTATCTCTGCCTATGCAACTGGTGGAACTGTTCTCAAGCTCAAGTAGGAACTCAATTCCTTGTTTGAAATACTCGAATTGAACAGGCTGCATAACTATTATATTCTTGCTGGTGACCTGAACGCCAAGCATACATCATGGCTGAACGCCACCAATAATCCAAGAGGTGTATTCCTGAAATCATGGATAACAGAGAACCAAATTGAATACAAGTGCAATCTTTATGGGTCGGAGTTCCCAACATACCCTAGGACAAATTCATATTTGGACCTTTGCATTGCTGACGCAAGACTCGAATTCAACTTTAATAGTCCTCAACGGAAACTGCAGGTGCTTCCTTATGATAGCGACCATAACGCAATCGTAATGGAAATCAATCATCACAGGGATAATTTCTTCCTCATTCCAGTTCAACACGAAAATCATCGGTTGAACTTCAAAAAAACAGACTGGGGAAAGTTTCAAAAGAAGTTTAATCGCGAGTACCAGAAGCAATGTCCCCCTTCTGATGGTGGCAACTCTTGCTCAATGGTTCCGAATGACAGGAATCTAACTAACGATGAAATAGATGTCTATTTGTCGAAGTTAGAGAAGCTGACGTTGGAAACGATTGAGAAAGTCGTTCCCAAGATTAAACTTCGAAACAATATGGAAGGATATGAAACACCAACCATCGCAAGGTTGAAAAGATTGAAAAGCCTTCTTCTCACACGCGTCAACAATATTTATCGACGATTTTTGGATTACAACCATCCCTCGTTGGCTTTGTTGAAATTACATCTGAAGAATGTCCGGAACTTAATCCGGTCATACTTCAGGAGTGAGGTCAGCAATCAATGGGCGGAAAAATTGAGGGGTATTAGCCCACAGGACCCAGATGGCGTGTTTGCGAAAGTGAATAGCATATTCCGCAAGAAGTCTCGAGTGAAGGTATCGAATCTTGAAGTCACTAGTGATGAGATAAATCTTCTCGATAGGGCTGGTATCGAAATTGATAGTACGACTCCGGATAGAAATGGAAACAGGATTATTTGTGAAGGATTGGATAAACTTGCCCTGATTGGAACACATTTTGAATTGGTTCATCTACCAAACCCTGAGAGAGGGAACGAAATTTTTTCAGAGGTCGTTGAAGCAAAAGTTTCCGACTTCAAATCAAGCCTGAACGGCCAATCAATTCTTCATTTCAATGAAACATTAACATCTGACCTCATACCGAGCTTGTATCTTATTGATTATTTTGTCAGCTATGAAGACTTGTGTTTCATATTTCGCAAGATAAACAACAAGAAATCATGTGGTACTGATGGTATTCCAAATGTAGTTCTCCGACATTTGCCTGAGATTGCTATTAGGAACTATTGCATATTGTTCAACAACATGTTGAGCAATTCATATTTCCCAAATGAGTGGAAAAAGGCTAAGGTATTTCCGATCTTGAAGAAAGGAAAAGAATCTTCATGCCCCAAAAGCTATCGCCCAATTAGCTTGCTGCCTAACATCAGCAAGGTGTTTGAAGTGATACTCAACAGAGCATTAAACGCCCACATTGAGGAAAATGAGTTGATACCAAATTGCCAATTTGGTTTTCGTGCCAGGCATTCCACCACACATGCAATAACGAAAGTAACCTCAGACATCTGTTGGAAACTAAATGATAGACAATGTGTTGGAGCATGTCTCATTGATATGGAGAAAGCCTTTGATACGGTGTGGTTAGATGGACTTATTTTTAAACTCCTTCAGGACAAGTTCCCCAGACACCTTGTCGCCATGATGTGTAATATGTTATACGGGAAATCGTTTGTTGTAACTGATGGAAATCTGACAACAATGCGCGAGTTCAAGGTCTTGAATGGTCTACAGCAGGGAACAGTTACTGCGCCTCTGCTCTTCTCAATCTTCATTCGCAAGCTATTGAACGGCTTTGATTTTAACGTCTCGCCAACGCGATCATTGGTAGCGTTTGCTGATGATCTGATCATCTATACGGCAGACCGAAAAGCTACAATAGTTCAGAGCAATCTCCAAAAAATGTTCAATGATGTACAGCTGTACACTGACAATTGGCGAATGAAAATCAATGCGCAAAAGTGTGAAACAATCTTGTTTCGGACAACGCTGCAGGGGGTCAGTCAAGACCTGAAACGTAATTGGAAAGATTTCCACATCATGGCTGGTGAGGGTAGTCTTGAACGGGTTCCACATAAATCCTGTGTTCGATACCTCGGTGTTTATCTCGATCAGTATCTGTACTGTACTGAACATGTGAAAATCATGCTCAGTAAGGCACTAAAAGTAGTCATGGCCCTTCGAAAGCTCTTTCATCCCAGATACATTGATCAAAAGGTCAAAATTATCTGTTACAAGACACTGGTTAGACCAGTTTTGACATATGGATGTCAGATCTGGTACAACCAGAGTGCTAGTACTATGGAAAAATTAAGAGTTTTCGAAAGGAAATGTCTTCGTGCATGTACTGGTTTGTACAGAAAGCCTGAGACGGATTGGAAACATTATATATCGAATAGAAGAATTTATCAAACTGCTGAAGTGACTAGATTCGATATTTTCATATTGAAACTTCTTCGGAATCATATCGCAAGATCTGTGACTGTGAGTGAAAACCCTTGGATTTCACAGCCGTTCCACCCTACAGACGGGTATATTGCGACTTGCCTCGCTACTGGCTTCATTCCTCCAGAAGCATTCGTGTATTTGGACATGAATCGATATGTTTTTGATTCTGACGGCGTCCCAGTCATATATCACATATATCGACGGGCCACCGATAAGAAGATAAAATATCCTCCGAATTTGAGTTCACGAGACCAACAGTTCCAATGGAGGTACTCATTTGCTAGATTCGTTGAGGCTGATCGAGTTGAGACGGGGCAATCTAGGTATTGGTGGCTGAATGACAATGTCTAAATTATTCGTGTATATTTTCAGTTTTGTTTTTTTTTCGTTATTTAGTTTTTGAGTTTCAGCTCATTATTGCTACATTTAGTGTTGTTGTTTATTTTTGTTAAAAATTAGGGATAGGTTAGGTTTATATTATGTTTATTATATTAGGTTAGAGATAAGGTAAAACGCTTAGGTTAGGAACATTGTTATAGATTTTTTTAAGTATAAGATAAAGTTTTTGATAGCATTTATTAGAATTAAGTTAAAACATATTAGGTGTAGGATCAAAGTTCACTGTAGTGTTAAGATTATAAATAATTTTAGAATAGTGTTGGTTGGTTTTTTCTCCTTTTTCCAATTAAATTTAAAAAATATGTAATAATCTTCATTGATTTGAATTTGCTATAGTTTTTTTTTTTTTTTAAATGTGTAATGATAACGTACAAATTTAGAGAGCCATTTGGGCCATTAAGTTTTTTATTGTTATTGTTTGGAATTTGCTTTATATTCTTTTAAAATTTATAACGATTAGTATTAAATAAAGCGCTTTTGATTGATTGATTGAACCCACCTCAATTCACGGCATTCCATGGAATTCAAAGATTTTGCATTCGTAAGAAACGATAGGGTAATAGGTGATGGGGGAGGTGGCACCGGGATATTGGTTAGAAGACCCTATTGTTTCCAATATATTGAAAAAGTCGAATTCAAAAACTTTGAATTTCTTGAAGTGTCCGTCATCAAAATTTCACTGCCAGGTGGGGATAACCTCTTCGTTATCTCTGCCTATGCAACTGGTCAAAATGTTCTCAAGTTCAAGGAGGAACTCAATTCCTTGTTTGAAATACTCGAATTGAACAGGCTGCATAGTTATTATATTTTTGCCGGTGACCTGAATGCCAAGCATACATCATGGCTAAACGCCACCAATAATCCAAGAGGTGTATTCCTGAAATCATGGATAACAGAGAACCGAATTGAATATAGGTGCAACCTATATGGGTCGGAGTTCCCAACATACCGTAGGACAAATTCATATTTGGACCTCTGCATTGCTGACGCAAGACTTGAATTCAGCTTTAATAGTCCTCAACGGAAACTGCAGGTGCTTCCTTACGATAGCGACCATAACGCAATCGTAATGGAAATCAATCATCAAAGGGATGATTTCTTCCTCATTCCAGTTCAACATGAAAACCATCGGTTGAATTTCAAAAAACCAGACTGGGGAAAGTTTCAAAAGAAGTTTAATCGGGAGTACCAGAAGCAATGTCCCTCTTCTGATGATGGCAACGCTTGCTCAATGGTTCCTAATAACGGAAATCTAACTGACGATGAAATAGATCTCTATTTGTCGAAGTTAGAGAAGCTGACGTTGGAAACGATTGAGAAAGTTGTTCCCAAGATTAAACATCGAAACAATATAGAAGGATATGAAACACCAACCATCGCAAGGTTGAAAAGATTGAAAAGCCTTCTTCTCACCCGCGTCAACAATATTTATCGACGATTTTTGGACTACAACCATCCCTCGTTGGCTTTGTTGAAATTACACCTGAAGAATGTCCGGAACTTAATCTGTTCATACTTCAGAAGTGAGGTCAGCAATCAATGGGCGGAAAAACTGAGGGGTATTAGCCCACAGGACCCAGATGGCGTTTTCGCGAAAGTGAATAGCTTATTCCGCAGGAAGTCTCGAGTGAAGGTATCGAATCTTGAAGTCGCTAGTGATGAGATAAATCTTCTCGATAGAGCTGGTATCGAAATTGATAGTACGACTCCGGATAGAAATGGAAACAGGATTATATGTGATGGATTGCAGAAACTTGCCCTTGGAATTTGCTTTATGTTCTTTTAAAAATTTATAACGATTGGTATTAAATAAAGCGCTTTTGACTTGACTTTGACTTTGATGGAGGACGGGGAACGTAACAAACCCTGGAGAAATCATTCAGAGTTTCGAACATAAGAGCTGTCCTTTAAAGCTTGTAACGATAAGCTTATGTAGGTTCTTCCGAAAAACATCTAATGAACCTCACAAGGCCTTGTATACATGAAGGATAACTCAGGTAGGTTCGAAAGAAAACGTCAAAAGCAGGTTCTGCAAATTTTACAGATGAGACACGGGTGTATTTTATATCCCACGGCGGTACACTGTTTTGCAGAAGAAGAGATATTCTGGTGGTATACTGGGTAGTTTTCCTTCTCGGGAACTGGGATGTCTGGAATCAAAGCCGATTTTCTAAGAAAAATTTATCTACTGGAATAATTTTAGAATAAACATAGTAGTAGGGACACAATAAATATGCAAAGGTTGAAGTACATTACACCCGATGGGAAAAATCTACATTCTGCTGATATTATCAAATTGTGACCCGTTGGTGGTCTTTTAATAACTATTGTACTCATTTAGGGCTATTCTCCGCATACTTTTGCAATTAAATGACAAACGAATGTTAATTGTTATACATTTTATTACCTCCGAAAACCTATTTCTTGATACTCATTCAAGATTCTAAGACTTGTTTAAGGCTTTGACTATTGAAAATGTAAGTTTTTTAGGGTTTTGTAAAATCATTTTACAAAACCTTACTAAAATCGCGTCCTGCTGTCCGTCCGTCCGTGTCACATCACTTTTTCTCGCAAACAACATAAGCTAGAAGCATAATATTTTGTAGGTAGATGCAAAGTGATGCCCTCTTCAAAGTTTCGCCACAAAAATAAATTTATAAGGTGGTTAAGGGGGTCTCCACATATAGGGGAGTGGCCCCTGAAAAAAATTTCATCGCATGTAAGCAATATGGGCATCAAATAAAAGGTCTTGATGAGAACTTTCGAAAACAGATCACAAATCACACATTTTGCTTTGAGGGATGCAGGGGAAGGGGAAATTTACGAAAATTTTGTGTCATTTCTTGAGGAGAAATACATAAGTGTTACTTATAATATACAATAGCTATTGAAATTCAATTTCACAAATAATATCTAGTATTCATTTTGCTCCGTATCCTTGTTCATGTAAGAGCTGAGGCTTTTTGAAGAAATGTTGATGGATATATTATCCTGTAGAGTCGCTAGTTTTTTTAATTATGAACAAGAGCGTTTCGCCAAAAGTAGCAAGCGACATGGGAACATTAAAGTGTGTTAACTTTTTTATTACAATGGTTACTAGTCTCGATGTAGTGCTTTCTGTAAAAAAATGAGACTAGAAGCCGTTCGAATAAGCAAATTGTAACGTTTTAATCTCCTCCTGTAACACTAATAAGTTTAGGATATGGGGTTTTTTCCAACGGTAAATAAGCGGATTTGCGCTATCTTCGACGATATGGTGTTCGTTGGGAAGTTGATTTTACCGCATCGAAAAGTGTAGGTGTACGGTTAACAGCACAATGTGAATTTCTAGCTTGCAAAAACTCTATTATAACTTTTTTGTGGGAAATTTGTTGTAAATTATGCCATACAAGTCTTTTAAATTGCATTAAAATCCTTATTGAGTCCTTTTGCTGTTCTCAACTGAAAGCTCTTTGGAGCCTTGGGGTGCATGAAAGCTAACTACTACAAACACAAATTGCTCGTTTAAGGCTTCATTTCACATTGGTTTCGGTGGGTGTCCTAATGAGAATTTTGATTTTGCAAGTGTGGTCCATACATACTAGACAAGTTTCCATTCTTACATATTTTAATGAAGCTGTTATCCCAGGTACCTCAAGTCTGCGTAAAAGCCTTTCTACCTGTTGTGCTAGCGAGCGATATAGGCGTTAGCTTAGTGATAATTTAAATCGCACTTACAGTGTGGTACGAGGGTAGTCACAAAAGTATCCAACCTGACTTATGAATACAGGTAGTTTTAAAAAACAATTACTGCGATTGGCAAGACCACCTTTCAACAACTTAATGTGAAAAATTCATAACGGTACGTTTATTATTTTTTACAGACATCCAAAGTGAACGCTCTCAGTGAATTTGTAAATATGGAAAAAATCGAACATCGTTACGTTACTTTCATTTGAAAGGTCCAACCGATATCAAAGCCGAGTTGGATTCTACTCTGGGGAAGTTTACAACGGTCAAAAATTGGGTAGCTGGGTCGTACGAGCTGCCAAGATGAACATCGCAGTGATCGACCAAGTGAGGTCACTACGTCAGAAAATCCACAAAATGGTATTGGATGACCGTCGACTAAAAATGCGCGACGAAAAAGAAAACGTTGTTTCATCACGACAATGCACCAGTCTACGCGTGCCTCATTGCGATGGCTAAAATCAATGAGTTGAAGTTTGAATTGCTTCCTCACGCATCCTTTTCGGCAGATCTGGCTCCCTCGGATTATTTTCTTTTTCCGAACTTGAAAAAATGGCTCAGCGCCAATAGATTTGCCAACAATGAAGAGGAAGTCTGCGGTTAATAGCTATTTTGAGGAGCTTGACGGTTCCTACTATAAAGCGGGTATCGAAGCTATTGAACATTGTTGGGAAAAGTGTATCGAGCTGAAAGGAGACTATGTTGAAAAATAAAAAACACTTTTGAAATTTTTTTACTGTTTTCTTTGTCGGGTCAACTAGACATTAGAATACTTTGGTATAAAGGCTAAAAAATGTCCTGTCTACAAATTCATAGGAGCATCGAAACTGTTTCTAAAAAGCGATGGCAGGATCCCATGGCATGAAAGAGGGGGTATGGTTAATTCGTCATAAAGCATATTTTTAGTTGGCCATATGTTAAATGTAAATTTATTCATCAATAGAGAGTACATGATAGTTAAACATTTCAAGAATGTTTTTCTAAAAATTTAGCAAAAAAATGTTAAAGAAGGCAATGACAGCAGACCTTCGGAGACCCCTCGAAAAAAGTTGTTTTGCGATGCACAGCATAGCTAATCACTCAATTATCCGATGGCGAAAAATCGAAAAGATTTCATAAGTTTATAAGTTTTACCAGGCAAAAACGTCCTTAATTATTTCGATATTTAAAAAGTCGAAAAAACTAATTTTTTAAGTGTTTTCATTAAAATCTGGAATTTTGTTGTTGTGAAATAAATTATAAAAATTAAAATCTCGACGTTATTACCTCAGCGTTTATGTATGACATGTATGCAAATTTTTTAGAAGGATCGGATAATTCGACATGACCTAGAGCGTGCACTGACTTTGAAAAGTTGATTTGTGGAAAAAGGCGTTTTAACAATAAATGAGTGTTTTTCCATACTCAAGCAGATTTAAAATTCTGCATTTCCGGCAGCTTTACTCATATCTACCTCACATTTTGACTGGAGACTCTAGATGAGTTGTACTATAAAAAAATGCATAAATCCGAAACTATCCTAGCCTCCTCAAGGATAGGCTTAAAAAACAAAAAAACAATCAAACCATACAGAACTGAAATTTAATGTTATTTTAAATGAATAAAATCTGCTCGGTCTCAGCTTACCTTAAATTAGACCAATATGTCATTTCGCCGGATTCGTCTAGAATGCATAGTTTTATTACCATCTTAAAAACTCAAATGACAAAATTAAATAATTAAAAACATAAATTAAAAATTATCAATGATACTCACCGCATGTTCAATTACCTTTTAAGGTCCACAACTTGGCTAAATACTTCAAATTTAATGCGACAGAAGCCGCTATAATAAAGTGGCCACATGGAATTATGGACCAGTTTAGAATTAAGTTCTTGAATCAATACACATTTCGCCACTGCTATTTCTAACTTGTTCAAAAATTTCGATTTTCTTCTTCCGCGGTTAGACTCCCACTTTTAGTTCTAAAAACTTGAAAAAAATTCTCATAAATTTATCCAGATAGACCGAAGCATGCGGCATAGTGCAATTTCTTACTGCTGTATTTCTTTCAATTGCAAAACTCGAAACTTTTAGGAGAGTTTAGATATGGATTAATTTCAAAGAAAATAATAGAGTCTTTCTGTCGTTCTACACAAAAATATTGCGTCGTACTCCTTTAAGCAATATTTTCGCCATAGTAGCAACTACAGTCTTTACAGTCATATATTTGGGAAAGAAATGCTTCCAGTAAACTAGGTACATTGACAGCGTCCGTCAGCCTTGAAGTGTAAACAGTGATTTTCATCGACGCAATCAAATTTTCGATTCTTTAGAATTTTACTATCTTTTAAACGTTAGTTTTTTTCAGAATACCATTTTAGGTACTTCTCCTTCGTCAATTCTTTTAACGTTGCCAGCGTATTTCATCTTCCGCAGTCTTAATCGCAAAGGCTTCATAGCATGTTAATAATTATTCAGTTCATATTTGTACCTAGACTCTCCTGCACTGCTTTGAAAATTCTTCTTTATTATCAGATAATAAAGAAGAAGATTTTGGAAAAACTGATCAATTGATCAAGCAAATTGAAACGTTAAATAAATTGAATTAGTTCTCCTCTTTGGTGTAATATGAGAATTTGAAAATTTATATATTTGAATATCTTACACAATCGATGATATATTTCCATTTTGAATTCCAACAAAATAAATTTTAAATGAGAAAAAATAATGTGACATAATTTTCAGTTTCATATAAATATGTGTTTTTTTCTACTTTTTAAATTATAAAAGAACATGCAATACAATAATAGTGAATGTGTGTGTGTGTGTGTGTGTTCCAGTGTGTTTTCATGAAAATTCAATACATATTATTTAATCCATTTATCTAATAAAACATTATATTATTTAAAATGCATTTTCTATTCATGAAACAATATCTTACTTTAAAAAATGATTATTGATTGATTGATTTACTATTTGGTAAAGGAATGCTTTACAAAAAATTGTATTCTGCACTTACAAACAATTACAGTGAAGCTGATCAGTTTCGTACGACACATTAAAAGTTAAAGTTAAAAGTATAAAGGATTTTAGTGAAATCTTTCAATTAAGACGCTAGGCTTGTGAAAGATTATGAATTATTTAGAACAATTTGTTTTTCATAAGATGCAATAGAAATTATAGGAAAGCTACTTGTCTAATAGAAGTTTAGCGCAAAAAAAAAATCTCGTTGTCTTTTTATATAAATACATATTTCCTCTATGATTCCACTATAAAATCTATCAATTAAAATTATCTCCTTTACATCCTGTACATTCTAAAAATTGGTATTCATATGTCCCTTAGTTCAAATGCATTAGCGTTAAAATAAATAATGTTGTCAACTTAATTTTAATTAATTAAAAGGTTGATATAAAAAATATCAAATATTTCTTTGTCCCTTTGTTTTCTTCTAAAACCAACTTATTTATTTCACTATCGAATTTCGTATTTTTTACCATTTTATTTTTCTCTCTTCGAACAATGACGGATGATAACTGATTGATTTAACCAACAACACAACAAAAATATTATTTTATCCTCTTAAGTAATTATTTTAATGAGGAAGAAACTACAATATAATCCACAGCAAAATCAAATGGTAATATGTGTGTGCAACTAATATTATAGTCACAAATGATTATCATTTCATCATATTCATTTAACAAATTAAAAATTAAATAGGACAATAAATTATCTGGAATACAATTAATTAAAAAATAAACATGCTATTCGTAATATGTAAACATATCTCGTAACCAAACGAAGAATAATTTATCGTTCCAATTTTTAAAATATTTTTTTGTTTATATGTAATTCTAATCAACTTTCTATCTTTTGAGAGAAGTACTCAGTATTCTGATTTATATGTTTATATACTCGTATATCGTTTGAAGCAATCAAAACTAATATAAGATGTCGTTTAATATAACTGACAATTAAGGGCGCATGACCATACTTTTTCAAGATTTGGATAATGCAATCACACAATGTAAAAATTGTTTTAAAAATAAAGCAGCTAAATAAGCGAAGACTTAAAAGTTAATAATTGGACGCGTGCTTTTTCTTATTATTCTCCTCCTCTGCATCTTTTTATAGCTGATGTATGCCTCTTGAAGGTGATGACTTTAGAGTCTTAGATCAGAATATAATACTTGTTCACTACTCAGCTATAATCGCATGTTTCACCAAGTGTCCAATAATGATCGAGAATATCTTCGCTGGTAAATCGCACGTCTGGATCAGATTGCAGCATGTTTGAAATGAGATCGCGCACACCTTCACCAATATCAGTCCAATATGGTTCGGGAAATTCATAGATACCCGAAAGGATTGCATCAAACAATGGCTCTTGTTGGTTATCGGGCGAAACAAATGGTGGGAATCCGCATAATAATATATAAAGTATGATTCCGGCTGCCCAAACGTCAATCTGTCGAATAAAGAAATAGAAAGTAATGTTAGTTTATCAAATTTGTTGAAGTATTTCTACATAATGATTTATAATGGATTATGTAATAGTTCCTGAAGAAATTTGAGTTTCGCTTAATAAATCATGTATTCTATGCCAATAGCTTTCACACCTACACAGGCATAAAGAAAAGAGATAGATGAGGTGGGGTCCAACTACTGATCATAACGCAGATATTTTTGAAGAATGGCGTTCACGCAGTGAGCAGTAGGCAACTGTGTTAAAAAGATGAGCAAACAGCTATAGGCGCTGCAAAAAGGTTTTTGGAACTAATTTATGAAATTAAAACATCCCGTCTTTGCGAATCACGAACAGGTTTAAAGTGTCATCGATTGGATTCTTTTAGAATTTTCAGGTGATATAAACCGTATCGCTACGTCTCACTGTTGGGGTTCGTACCTCTGGGTAATGCCTATTGAAGACATGGTTGAGTTATTACGAAAATTTATTGAAATTTGTCCACGTATATCAATAACAGCCGGAGTTCAACAGCAAATTACTCTAACTCAAATCATCAAATGTGGAGCTCTTTATACTGCTGACTGTAGGTCTTCTTCTTGTTCGTAGCACTATAGCTCCTCTCGGGGCTTAGCTTCCTGCAAAAAGCGTCTTCAACTGTCTCGGTCTTTTGAGAGCGTCCTCCAATCTCGAAATCCGAGCAGCGATGAACTGTCTTCATCGACCGAATCAGACTAGCGTTTCCTCGGTTTCCCGACAGGTTTCCGCCTTTCAGTTCTCCAAACGAATATCTTTTTGGGTATCCATATGATTCACGTGGCCAGCCCATTGCAGTTTCCGCAGTCTTAGAATCGTTGAGACCTCCGGCACGTCAAAAATTTCATACAGCTTATGGCCTAGCTTCGCTCCGATTATTCGCCTCAGGACTCGTCTCTCGAAGGCGTTCAATATGTTTGCGGATGCTTGGGTTAGGGTCCATGTTTCACACCTATTGCATTGCACAGGCCTTATCACAGATTTGTATATTTGTAGCTTTGGTTTCTTGTGTATGCAGCTGGTCTTCAAGATCTTCAAAACTGAATAAAATATTTTATTTGGTAGCTGTATTCTTCGGCGCCTTTCGCCTCTTTCATTCCCGGTTCTTATTTAAATACAGAAATCCGCCCAAATTTTCCATATTGTATTCGCCAAGTGTGATATTTTGGGAATTTGAGATATTTTTCGTCAACTGCGTCATGAGATTTGTTTTATTCTCAGTGATTTGTAGCCCTACTAGTTTTGCTTCGTTGTCGAGTTTCAGAAAAAGTTCTATGGCGGTTGTTAATGACCGTGACAAAATGTTGATGTCTCTGACTGTAGGTACTTCTAGTATTATTTTTTTTCGCCATATTTAAAGTACAGTTTTTCCGTAGTGCCGCCAATTATAGTTATTATACACAATCATAATAATATATTTTACTTCCTAAATGCGACACATCATGAAATTAAGAGCGGCTATACGATTTTATTCAGAAAATATAAAACTTAAAAAACAAAATTTTGTGAATTTTGGCTTCAATTTTGACGTTGATTAATGCAGGTTCTCGGGTTAAAGATTTCCAATTGCGAAAAATACTTCATCATTACTATTGTAATAATGAGAAACGATTTTGAAGGGCTATTGTAAACGACCTTTTCTCTATACAAATCTGTTTTCAGTTTTTAAAGCAAATCGTTTGATAAGAATATTGTTGCGAGCAAGTTGACTATAAACAACAGTGGTTATTATTTTCTACGTTCAATTTTTATTCTCAGCATCAGAGCGTTAATTTCTACAATGTACACAAAGATACCTGTGATTAAAAATTCAACTCTGAAATAAGAAATTTATATGGGAAAACAAAAAACAACATTCGGCCATGCAACTCAATTGGAATCATTCTATTTGGTTCGAATGGTTTGGGAATTTATTAAATATTTGCAACAACAATATTTCCATGTCCAAATGCGCAGCAATCTTGCATCTGATTTAAACTTGTTGCAAGTTTAAGTGTAAAGCCGTTGTGCGAATGACCCCGGTAGAGGTCCCGTTGAGATGGACCCTGCAACATAATATGGATTATGATAGAATTAGTGTAGATTGCTGCAACGGTAGTTTTTGTGGTCTGATATGGTGAAGTAAAGTTAAGCTCTCACGGACGAGTTCACCTATTCGTGACGGTCTGAAAGATGATTGTTGACCGAACAACGGAGTTAAACAAGACCGACAGGAAAATTCAGATATCTGCATAGAAAAATTTAATTAAGATGTTTTATGCATAACCCCAAATCGTCTTCGAGAAGCTAGGTGCAAACCTCCATACGATACGCTATAAACAAAGGCCATTCGATGGTGTTAGTAGTTCGGTCAATAATTGAACATGAAAACGGAGCTCAAGAATAGGAACTGAAGTTAAAAATTTAAATTGAGAGTTGTTGAAGATTTAGGGAAAAGCGCGGGAGGTGTTCCAGTACCTCCCGCTCCAATTCCGATATTGTATCGAGCTGAGACGCGCATTATCCTGGAGAAGAATCGCATTTCGTGCTGGAATGCTCCTTCGTTTCGAGCGTTATTTTTCGATATTGAAGGTATTCGTGGATGATCGACTCTACACTACTAATATTTTTGCCGAGTTCAGCCGAAATGTCTCGAACATTCATCCTACGGTCCTCCAAAATGAGTTGTTCTGCGCGGCAAATGTGATCTGGTGTGATGCTGGTTCGCGGTCGAAGATCATGCGGTTCATTCTCGACGGTTTCGCGACCATCCTTGAATGCTTTACCCCATTTAAACACAGCAGCCCTACTCAGGCACTCACTACCGAACTGATTTCGCAAACGCAGAAATATTTTCGTGTTTTTAACGCCTCTTCTTACTAAAAAACGAATGACAATACATTGCGCAACGGCGGTCGGTACTTGGCGTTCACTCATGGTCGTAGCACGACCAATCCAATAGTAGCTTTTGCATGGAGGGGTGCAGGGTGAGGGGAAAATGTACGAAAAATGTTTGCCCCTTCCCCCGTGATTGGACATCTCTAGACAGAGCAATCAGAAAAAAATCATGAAAGTAGATCTTCATGAGTATAAGGGCAACAATTGCCTCAGAAGTCAAAACTTGATCAAATTTGTTAATAATAGTACAGTTTACGAATTTTACGTTTTCATACATAAAATCGAATTTGTATCTAGCACGGTTTCTGAAAGTTTCATATAAATCGAATTATAAACAGCTAAGTTACAGCCGATTGAACATTTATCTATTACAACAACAATTACACGTAATACGGTGTAGATACACTTTCGCAAAGGACCCAAACACTACAGACTTATACGGATTTTGATGAGCATTTCAGAAATATTTTGTAACATTTATATGTTATCATGGATACTCAAACAATGAGGTCAACAACACACTGAAATTCAAATGGCAGCAAATTAAAATACCAGTAATAACTATACATTAGTTTTTCGAGCTCAATTCATGAATTATGTATGTGTGAAGTTTTGATATTCAGAAGACGTTGTTTGATTTACTAATTATTTTACACAACCCTTCTGGCAGGAACATTCTCCTGCTACTTTGACTTCTTAATAACAGTAATCAAGCTCTTTCTTGTGTTTTTAATTTTAAGTAATTCGTCTACGCGCGTATCATGTACCCCCCAAGTGCTATCATCAACGGACGCGTATCTGGCCGTTGTAAATTGGAATAATTTTTTTTTAACTTTAGCACTACAGCCCCTTTCGGGCCTTAGTTTAGAGATAGTTAGAGTATCTCATTATCTTGATCGAATGTATCGGTATTCGGGAAGGTGATATGGACAGTACCACGTTTTGGTCGTGTGTACGTCTACCGAGCTGTGATACGTTCTGATCTTGAAACCAGTACGTATCATAACTGAACGGGCTTATAGTCCGTCCGAAGAATCACTGGAAATAAATCTCGTTGTCACCAACGGAATTCGAACCAGGGACCTGCGGTTTACAGAGTGAGTGCTCTAACCACTACACCACGCGGACTACTGAAATAATTAAATTTCTTTAATTGAAGCTATGTTTTTGTAATCTTCAATCTTGTTGAAGTTATTGTGATACCAATATCAATCTGATTGAGTATAATGAAATTTTTAATTCGCCATTGTTATCATCGAGGTTCTAGGAGCTGAAAATCGATTCAACGGTTTAACAGATTTTACACCCTCTATCTATGTTTGTTTTTTGTAACATGGATAGAAATAAAAATAACACAATATATCGGCTGAACCTTTGCTCATGAACAAATTCACTGTTAGTCACTGCAAAATTGGAATGCGCTACATAGAGGTCGATGCCAAACTATGTGTTAGCGACCATCGTATTTACCTTCTTCGCCGGTGCTTTGTTAAAAATAGAGGGATCTTATGACTGGACTTCCATTCAATTTGACGACGCAGAGGAGTTACCTATATGAGTAATGGCGTTTTTACTAGTCATCCAGTGTCATTATCGAACTACCGTTTGACTTGATTCATATTTAGGTATCTGCAAATTTTAAGGAATAATACATTGCATTGTCGTGGAATAGTCCCAAAGCGCGAGTAATTTTTCCTATCGATCGAATAACTTTTTTCCGGTTATTGCGAAAAAGTTCTAAAAATTCCTCACAACATTCATCACGTCGCTGCTCTTGAACTGCATCTTGCATTAATTTTTATCATGTTTTACTGTTCGTGAAGAATCCTGAGAACACTTGTTTTTGAAAGTCCAGTTTGTGCTGCAATTTCTTTAGTTTTTAACCGAAGATAATTTAAAACAATACTTTGCATACTTTCCAGGATAGTCGCCGCTACCGGGCCTCCTTCACGTGGATTATCTTCCAATGATTCCCGTCCCTAAACAAACGACTTAGACCAGTTTTTATTGCTGCATATAACGGGCAAGAGTCTACATAAACAGCGTTGGCGTTAAACCTTCTTTAGTTCAAAACTTTTTCACAGCGCGATATTCCATTTTATCCATTTTTTAAAAATGCTCGACAACAAAGTGATTAAAGCATTCTGAAAAATAAAATTGCAATCGGAATAATTCGAAACTCAATATGGTATTTACGAGGTGTGACAATTAAGTAATGAGACTGATTCCATGAAAACCGTATAGTTAAAAATTATTCTACGACTCTGCCATCCCCTTCAAAGTAGTCCCCTTGGGCAGCTTTACGACGATTCCAGCGCGTTTTCCATGCTTCGTAACATTTCTGGAACGCTTCGACTATACCAGTCCGCGAGTACCCTCGTCACGGCCGCCTGGATGTCCGTAATCGACTCAAAATGGGTTCCTTTGACCACCGATTTTGTTCTAGGGAACAAAAAAAAGTCACAGGATGACATATCGAGCAATTAAGGCGGCTGTTGCAACACGGCGATCCCTTTAGAGGCCAAATTCTGGGACACGCTGAGAGCGGTGTGGCACGGCTCGTTGTCGTGATGAAGGGTCCAGTTATGAGCGATGTCTGGGCGCACCCTGTTGACTCGTTTTCGCAATCTTTCGAGTACTTGGCGATAGTAGTACCCAGTTTCGAGGCCAATATTCGAACTGTTAAATGCCGATCTTCATGGATTAGGGCGCGCATACGCTGAACATTCGCGTCAATCCGCACCTTGACTGGTCTCCCGGTCCGCTCCGCGCCTCGTCTTCCACACTTTCACGCCGCTCCTTAAACTCTTTATGCCATCGAAACACCTGGGCACAACTAGGAGCACTATCACCATGCACTTTTGCAATTTTAGCGTACGTTTCCGAAGCTGTTTCGCCCAATCTGGCGTAAAATTTTATCGCGACGCGTTGCCCTTGATTTCGTTTCTCCATTTTCGTGACGAGCACCACCAACACACGTCTACTCAACACGACACAGCAGGCGAACTAAATAAGCTAGAGCGATGGTAAATATATCAATGGAGAGGAGAAGGATGCCGAGGAAGGGGAAGCAAATTTCAAGGCCGCAGGTTTACCACAAACGCGGCAATAAAATCACTCTCATTACTTAATTGTCACACCTCGTACTGAGGCTTGTTTCTACTCTATAAAGAACAAACGAATAAGATAACCCTCTAATTAATAAGTGAAGCTAACAACTCATGGACCGCACCTCGCACACTGCTAGTTAATTTTGCCTAAGCTTTGTATTTTCTACCAAAATCGCAACAGAAACATGAAATTTTGGGAGTAGGTCAAAAGTGGTGCCATCTTCAAAGTTCAACTTAAAAAAAATATATAAGGTGTTTCAGGGGAGTCTCCTCATATAGGATGATCATTAAACAATATTTTTTTATCAAAGATCGCCTGTATTACTCATATTGAAAGGTCTTGATAAGGTATTTGTAAATTGACACTTTTTGCTTAGAGAGGTGTAGGGAGGATGTGAGAAAAATCATGGAAGTAGGTCTTTATGAGTAAGGCCAAAAAATACCTCAGAGGTCAAACGTTTTGTCAAATTTGTTTATATAAACAAAGTAATTGACTATATTACATTTTATGAACTTTACGGATTTCAATATAAAATTAAAAGAGGACCATTAAATTTGCTGAAAACGTATATCTAAGTTTCTTAATACTACGTGTACGTATCCTGAAACTCTAAGTTTCTTAATACTACGTGTACGTATCCTGAAACTATCACAAGAATCGAGCAACAAACAGGTAAGTTACAGCCGATTGAAAATTTTACAATTACAAAAACGCATCATATACGTTTGCAACGGACCTAGACACTACTGATATGTACGAATTTTTATGAGCATTTTAGAAATAATTTATAACATTGATATCAAACAATGAGGTTAACACACTTAAAACAAAATGGCGGCTTTTATTTTTTGATCTCAATTTATTGATTCTGTATATGAAGTCAAATTTTGATATTCAGAAGATGTTGTTTGAGCTACTAATTGGTTTATAAAACCTCTTCTTGCAGTAGCAATTTCCTGCTACTTCGACTTATTTTCCAATATAATATAACAATTTGCTATAACTATTATCATATAAAATCTGTATTAAATTTTTTATTTAATATGAGTTCAAATGATATAATCATTACATGTGATAAGATTGATTAATGTAAAGATGAATTTCTCGAATCTCTTACCTTTAATCCATATCCAGTCTCCATCAAAATCTCTGGAGCAACATAAGTTGGAGTACCACATACTGCTAACAAAGGTTCAGTCACTTCACAAGCTAAACCGAAATCGGCAAGTTTCAGCATTATAACATTGCCTCTCTCGTCATGCTCCACCTGATGTGATTTCAATTAATAAAAATGTCATTCACATATATTGCACAATAAAACATCTACGGAATACTTACAAGAAGATTTTCTGGTTTAATATCTCGATGTACGATGCTCATGGAATGTAGGTAAGCCATGGCCGAAGCTAAATGTCTTATCATTACTCTAGATTGATCTTCTGAGAATCTTGTTACACGTGTAATCGCGTCAAATAAGTCACCACCTACGCAAACATAAACGACTGTTTATATGACCCATAAAACAGCTATTGTGCTACACTCACCACTAACGTACTCAAGAATTAAGTACATATTATTCGGCTGGTCAACATCTAATATCAATGATATAATGTGTGGATGTTTTAATTTCTTCATCACTCTAACTTCGGCATCGATATAATGCTCCTTTCCCTTACATTTTGACTTATCGATAATTTTCAAAGCGTACATCTCATTTGTCTTTTTATCCTTAACATTTAAAACAATTGCAAAATTACCATCACCAATTATCTGTCCTAAAGAGTATCTTTCACGTATAATATTAGGAAGATCTTGTGTTTCGATTCCAGTCTCATTAAGTGTCTCCTCGACACAATCATAAGTAGCATTATGTACATTCTTATTTTTAACGGGCATTTTTGGTTTGGGCCCGGTACAAGTTGCACCATTTCGCAGTGTTTTACGTGTTTGCTTAATCACTTTGCTTTCTTCTAATTCTAACTTAAAGTCGTCGGCTCCAACACGTTCTGTTCCATACGCGAAGAATACATCTTCAGGACCGAAAAAATCGGCTAGCTGTAGACAGGGCGATCCGTTCAACATAAAAACTTTACGCACACATCCCGTGTCGAGCTTTACACATTGTGTTATTGCTTGTAGGACATGTTCGTAGCTTGGACTATTCCTTTTGTTAAGCAATAATCGCATAACCTTGAAATAAGAAAAGGATTCTGTCAATCTACTTACAAAATACTTTTTCAATATTGCAACAAAGTTTCATTTTGAACTATCATTATTAAAATGCTTCATTCGAAAAGAACCTTGAAGTGTACTCAACAAAAAGCAATATAAATAGACATATAAATCGATAGTGAAAGAAGACTTTTCATGTTTTAATACAAGGCTTTTTCTTTGATCCCAAACAATGTCCTTACAGCAAAGCTTCTAGACAATAGTGGAGTGCACTTTGGTACTTGGACAATGTCAGAGATTTTAAAAGAAAGAAAGTAAGAAAAGTTCTTTTGGTTTTTGTGTAGAAAATCTGTTTGAAGAGTTTCACTTTTAATTTAGAATCTAATACTAGAAAATTTCTCACCTTTCTAGGTTTAGTTCCATTTCTAATTAATGTAACGATCCGCGGATGTACAATACTATCACGTTCACTTAGCCTTAATGTAGGACTACCATTTGTGCCATTTTTCAGTGGTGACGCTGGCCGAAAGACGCGTGATAGTCGATTATTTGTTTTATTCGAGTTGTTTGTCTGTTGGACGTTGTATTCAATTTTCTTGAAATTTTCATTGTTACAAGTACAAACGTAGTTCTGTCCATCTTCGAAATCATCCAGATTAGAGACCTGTTTTGGTTAAGTTGAAAAGTTCAATAATTACACATCAGACGTACAACAGGACCCATAATCCGATTATATTCTATGTAATACCTTTTTGCCACTAAGTGTATAAATGCTTCGTACAGCGCCTGGTATTTTTACACTTTCTTCTAACATTCGTGTTAAATCCTCTGTTAAGCTGTCGAATGACCTATAAATGTAATGAGAATATAGGAATTAGTCGACGTGTGTAAGAAAAATAAATCAAAGGATAGCGAAACTAATTAGGTAACTTTGTTGTTGCCGACAATAAGGCTAAATAAGAATGGAAAGTTTACTTGATACCCTTTGTCTGATTTTAGTAAGGATTGACATGATTTGTTTTCTAAGTAGCTTCATTTTGTCTTGTTACGGTTCTTTGTTCCTAAAAATACTATTTCATTTATAGGAAGGTTCGAAATTTTTATGGTGTCATTCATCTTATTAGCCAGAAACCTTCAATAATTAATTTCGGTCAAGAGAAATTTGTATGATAAGAAACAGCTTTGACGAAGAGAGAGTATTTATGACACTTGCTTAATTTGACAATAACATTGACGATTTTGAGGGAATTGAATGTGGAAACGGGGAAATGTTTATACTGGTAGTTAACGGTCTCATATTTGATTTACTATATTTATATCACAGCTATGATACCGAATCCTACTTAGACCTCTACGTGATGGTCGTCAGATACCTTTTAAAGGCTAACTTAAGAGGGTGAAGCCGAGTCTTCGGTGCTTAAGAACGGAACGGCATGGTATGGGCCTGGGATTGAACTAACAGAAAAGAGCCGACAACCGCAAAATGGACTATGGTATTAGAAACTGGTATGCGAGATCGCTGAAGAAGCCTGTTAAAGAAATGAAATGGAAGGTGAAACACGAGAACTTGGGGTGGGCTTTATCGTGGATAGGGAGTTCAAATTACGCGTTATCGAATTTAAGGTAGTAAATGAACGATTGTGTGCGATCGACGTAAAAGCTACGTCTTTTAAAATTTGCCTGATGAATGTACAAACCTGACGGATGATAAGGATGAAGAAACAAGCGAAATATTCTACAATCATCTGTAAAGACTGTTCAATTCATTGCCCACGAACGAGTAAAAATAGTTCTGGGTGTATTCATCGCTAAAGTTGGCGATGAGTAATCTCATCCGGCAATGACTGAAGAATATAGACTCCACAACCAATCAAATGACAAAGCCCACAACAATTGACTTCATTGGTTATACTAGACTAGCTTTCCACAAAATCTGTGCGCCACTGGATGGCGGCGGATAAAATCGATCAGTCGCGTCCTTGTTGAGCCCGCTGGATATCCAACCAACGACGGTAATGGCGTGTGCGTATCCATTATACATCACCTGGCATTATCTAATTATCTATGAAACCCGCAATGAGGCCTCGTACTGGTTTAGAACAACGGAAACTGGAATGTCAGATCACTCAACCGATCTCACACTGTTAAATCTTTGTTATAATAGGCCAGTCAGTACAAAGAAAATGGGTTGACGCTCCAGAAAGCTAAATGGACGCAGCGGGATTCAAGATATGAGATCGCATACATCATTAAAAGTGGAAAGCCTGGTAGAAGCCGGTTATTTGGAGAAGCATTTATTGTGTGATAGGAACATTTTTAATTTATTGTAACTTAACAGAAACGAGGTTTCACAAATACGAATACTTGACATTCAAACTTAACCCAAACCTTGTTGCGAATTCCAGCGTACCAGCTTTCTCCCATTCGTAACTTCAAATTGCCGCCGTAACATCTCCACCTTCCTATTGGCACCTATACCCTTTTCCTCAGTAAATTTTTTTATTTTTTTTATTTTTAACATTTAGCAATTTCCCTATAATTCTTATTTCTCCATCATCTCAATCCTACCCGTTTCCCTTATTTTCAATTACAAAAAATAGTATATAATTATAATTTTCCCACTAACAACCCTCCATTCACTACTTTCCATTAACAAAATTTCATTCGATAGATTTTACTTAACAAAACCTAATTTCTTCCTTCGTACTAACTAATTTTATTCATTAGCTCCCACTAACAAATTATATTTTTCATATTAACAAAAATTCATTCACGTTTCCCTACTAAAAAATTTTATTCCCATGCCCCCATCAAGAAAGAAGCATCGTTAAAGTTGCTAATACAATGAATGGGAAATCAACAGAAGGTGGCTCCGTTGGTAGCGCCGTGGATTCTCGACTGGGGGTCCGCTGTGATCCTGGGTTCAAGTTCCCTGAGCGCAGGAAAGCACTCTTTTTGGAGTATCGACAAAGCAATTGTTTCCATATATATATATATATATATATATATATATATATATATATATATATATATATATATATATATATGATAATTTGCATCTAATCAAACGCTTCCATGGTTATGCAAATTGCCATATATGCAAAAGGGAAATTGTTGGGAATCGAAGTGTATTGAACTTCGATTAAGTTACCCAGATGCGGCAGCGGTATAGGAATGAAATGATTACGGGATTGGATTTTTGGGTGTTAAATTTTGGATTGGGAAAAGGCAGTTAGATTTGGCTGGTGAATAAGAGGGATTGCTTTTGGCGAGGGAGTTTTTAGCGAGTTTTTCGATGACGACGGGGAAAGAATAAGGAAAGTCTTGATTTAGATTCAGTGAGAAAAGTTTGACTCGACGAAATTATCTCAAGTTGGTGACGGAGGTGCATATAGTCTTGATTTGGATTCAGTGAGGAAAGTTTGAACCGAAGAAATTAACTCAAGTTGGTGACGGATGTGCATATTTGGAGATAATTGTAGGAGTGGTTCATGAAGTGTCGGGAATTACTGTGCAAATTTGATTATGAATTGTGATTATTGGGACTGAAAAAAGAAAAAAACGAGCGAATTCAAGGGTGCAAATTACATTAATTTGTCTGTAGCGATTAGACGTAAAAAGTTTAGGGTGAGATCGCGATGTGTTAAGAAGTGAATTTCCCTTATCCGTGAGGCAGATAATATAAGTTGCAGCAAAGTGCTGGATTTTAGTAATATTAACTACTTTGCCAAGATTAAATTGGTGCGAGTTTGGGAGTGATGAAAGGAGTGGAAATTATTAAATTATGTAAAAAAACCAAAACAAGTGCTAAAATTGATAATTTATGAAAACTCTGAAGTAAAGATTGATTGTTTGTGAAAACTGCATTGTTGGCTTATGGAGAGGGCTATATTTTGGCCGTCGAATTTTCTTCAATTTCATATGAACAGTTAAAGACTGAGACGGTGGATCGTAGTGATAAAAGTGGCCGGTTTGGGTTGTGTTTAAGTAGTATTAGTATTTTTAAATTGGAGTTAATTTTCAGTGCCCCTTCTTCGGTTGCTGAGCGCTCTGCAGCATCATTAGGGGTGAGTAAATTGCACATTTTTCATTATATTTTCTTTTACTTTAATTTTTTTGTCATATTTGAAATTTGAATTAAATTATACAAAGGAGTTAGCTTGCTTTATACTATAATTTTTTTCATGATTTATTGATGTGTTTATTTTTCTTACTTCAAATAAAACGGTCAATATGTTGTAAGTAAAAATCATTTTTTCATTTCTCAAGATGAACTCCTCCTTTCCCGTCCATTCCTTTCGTGATAGTGTCTATATGTAAGGTGGCTCAGCACAAGCAGAGGGTGTCCGGGAAGTCTCACGACACGACTGAGCGCTAGCCGGCCTCAGTATGCCACCCCGGGCTACTGACTCCTCTGCTGAGACATAATGTCTGAAACTGCGGTGACTTCTGCGGTTGCAACAACCTGTGTATTGATTAATACGAAATCTATAATTGACTGGCGGAAAAGAAACCTGAGTTTGAAATAGAATATAATTTAAATTAATGTCTAACACTTCGATTCAATTGAAACACTGACTTGAAAAGTCTTTCAATTTATAACAAACGAAATCCCAATTCACTTACACGTTTTTTATGTTTGATTGCTAGAAGAGCCTTGGTCAGGGTGTCCGCTGGCATCTGTTCGATGGGAAGATATATCAACTTGATTAGGCATTCTTGGAATGTATTTCAGATGAATTGACGACGAACGCTTAAGCATTTCGAGCTTGAACGAAACACGGGGTTACCTGCTGATTGATATCTGTTGAATATGGTGGTTCTCGACATGTCCTTGAGATTCAATTTACTTAACAGGGTGCTCATGAAAATTCCTTGCTTCCAAGCTTCAGTTAGGCTCATAAATTCCGCCTCAGTTGGAGAGAGTACTATGGTGTTTTGTTTAAGGAAGACTAGGACACAGCGCCGTATGATATAATGAAGGAATATCCCGAGTAGGAATTACGGTCCAATGCGCAATTTCTCCAGTCTGAATCGGTGCATCCGATGACTTTCTGATAGTTTTGTAAGTAAACCTTAGGCAAACTCAACGCTACCTCAAACAAAGGCACAGTAGACATGAAGCTATGCCTTTGAGGTAGCGTAAGATTCTTCCATGATAGTTGTTAAGCTGGCTGAGTAGGCTCACTGCATGAGCGATGTCGGGACGGAGCCCAATTGCCACGCAAGAGAGAGCTCCAATTGATTCCCTGAATGGAAGCGTTGACTTCTTTTAGGGTTATGGTTTTTCCAACTTGGTCCGTCAGACGAGAGGAGTTCTCACTGATGTATCCTTTCTTACAAAGCGTTACTTTACCTTGTGTTTCTTTGATGCTATTTCTAGGCAACAGTTGGTGGCTTCAAGATCTCTGGCGTTGAATTGAGGTGAGAATTTTGCTTGATGTCATTCACTCTTATTTGATTTCTCGAGATGATAATGATGTCGTCAACGTAAATAAGTAAATATGTCGAGTTGTCTTCATTTTCGTCGAAATGGAGACACGGGTCGGGATTCGTTGCATTTGGATCCATCGATTTTGGAATCTGATCCAATTGTGCGTGCCATCTGCAACCTGATTGACATTATCCATAATAGACTTCCGAAGTTTACACTCCTTGTCTCCAGGTTTTAGTTTGTTGAGCATTCTCTTTGTTCTTTGAAGAAGGGTCACATCCATTTCCGTCTTGACAATTTCTTCGATCGATTCCTCTAGCATTTCGGGTATTTTCATGTATAGAAAAGTGTCGATCTCTCCGTTCAGGTAGGCAACGTCATTAACATTCAGTTAATCAATTTTTAAATCGAGTTTGGTTGCGAAGGCTGCTAAGAGACGAAGTGATTCAAGAGAATCTTTGGGTTGCGACGCTGGCATTTGTGCTGCTTATAGTACCGTCCGGATCATATTTATTCCGAAGTACTATTTTGCAGTCGATGATCTTTTGATTAGCTGATGGATTGACTAGTTCCCAGGCATCATTAGCAACAAGCACGCGTTTGGTTACCCGTGTGTATATAATAAGAGTGATGGCCTGATGAGAATTAGTACACACGTCGAAATCACCTTCTTCTAACATTTTTCTTCTCTAATAACTTTTCAGAGAAATTATTAATGCAACTCATTTATGTAACTACCCACAAAGAATTTTCGTAAGTAATTTGAAAATATCAGAGCTATCCGAAAAACGAGATCGATGCCCGCACGAAGCAAAAAAGCTCTCTGTAGAGCAAATTGTCGTACAGATTTATATTAAATTAATATAAAAAGGGTCGAATGATCAATACAAAAATTTAGTTAAAACGATGTTTTGATTTATGCAATATCTATAAATTGATTGGCGCGAAAGAAACATGACTGATGAAAAGAATGTGATTTAAATGAATGTCTGACATTATGGATAGGGAATTCATATCACACGTTGTCGACTTCAATCCAATAACAAGAGGATAGGAGCGATCCGCATCAAAGCAAAATTTTTAAGAGGTGGCCGACAAATGTTCATGCCCCAACATAAGATAAGAAGGAATAAGAGAAGAACGCTTTCTGCAATCAGTTGCAACGCTTCTTGACTGATTGCCGACAAATGACATAAAAATAATATATATGATTTCAACGCGAAGTTTGGCAATGAAGAAGTACATAATGGAAAAACTAAAGGCCACCGCCTTCACGATAGTAATAACGATAACAGTATTATTATTTCAACATTCGTTCCACGATGACGCGTTCAAAAAATAGCATGAGTATCGCAAGATGTCAATTGCTTCAACCAAATCGACCATGTTCCCTTTCATAAAGATGTGGGTATCTAGCATACTGGAAGTCCGAGCATTACGCGGAGCAAACTATGACTCGGACCACTTATTAGTCAAACCAGTGTTTCAATTTCTCTTGTCAAAGGCATTTAACATCAAAATCGGCCTTCTAAAAAAGTTCGACATCGATAAGTTCCAAACCGCACCGATTGCTAAAAATGTTCATAACTACATCGATGGCATTAGTTACTGTGTTCATGACTTCGAAACCAAATCACCTCAAATCCCAGAGAACATGTGGGAAAGGATGAGCAACGAACGAGAACGATCGATTGATTATTAAGCCCAGCGCAGAAGAAACGACTGATTTGATGACGAATGCCAAAATATTATAGGAAAAATCAGGCATAAAAAGAGATTGTATATGCAAATACCAGAACGAAGAGGGAAACCTACGAGAACCTCAAATGAGTTGCAAACGAGAAACTCTCATGGATAGCAAACATAATTATTAGAAGATGAGAAAATATTTCGCCGATCAATTAAGGTCTATAAATGAAAACTTAGCGAGTAACAGATCGAGACACTCCTACAAGGTAGTGAGCAGTATAAGGCGAGGATATGAGCCCAACACCATACTCTGTAAAGATAGAAGAGGTAACATCATTGACGACGAATGGATTAAGGAAAGATGGGCTATGCATTTCAAAGAACTCCTTAATCCTGCGTTGTCCTGCGTCGTATTACATGAATTTTTTTTTATCTCTGAAAACTGGTCATGAATTGGACTAGATATTCATGAAAATATTACTTCATATTATTTTGTGTGCCCCTTATACCGATGTATCGAACATGGTCTGGGAGAGCAGAGGACACAGTTGAATTGATGAAGAAAGCAATATTAGAAAAACTAGAAGGTTTTTGTATCTAACGTTTGTAAAGCAGACCTTCACCAAAACCCACTCATGGTTAGGGATGAGGTAGATATCTAGTATTCGTTTTGGTATCGCTAATATTTTGGAATATTCGTATCAGCGATATCAAAAAATCCAATATTAGAATACAAGTTATCAGGTAATCCAAACGGCAACGCACGCACACGATACTCACCGAACCAACCCATAAATTCCAATTGCTGTGCTCCACAGTCGCGTAATCCTCATGAACGGAGTCCAAATCCAAGCCGAGCAAATAAAATTCTAAACATAAAACAGGCAGCAGCCCTTCTCCTAATATCTATCTTGCCTGTGTCATCTTCTCATTATTTTCACTATACCCAGACATAATTTGTTTTATGGTTATTTGTGTTTATTCGAAATGGGGTTTCCCATCAACCATAAAATTGTATCGTCGCAACGCATAAACAATATGCATACGATTTACGAATACATGTTGCTTCGCGAATATTGGCGATTCAAATGAATATTAGTATCACCTTCCAAAATGCATATTTCGGAAAATGATACTTCATAGTTCCTACCAAAACCAATACTGTATTTATATTCAACCAATATCAAACGTTTGGGCGGCTGATATTCGTCGAGAAATATATTCATGATATCATGTATGCGATACGAATATCAGCTGGTCATGATGTCGGAGTATTGTGTCGCTAATTTGATGCAAGAATATCATTCTTTCTGTATTCTTTGCAGTTTGCCAAGTGGCGTCATTTCATCGGCCAATCAGTTCTTTCTGATTTCTTTTGACTTTGAATTAAAAACTTTTTGTCGCAGCGAATTTATTTCGTGGTATAGGAAATTGAATTTGCTTAGTGTGTAGCAAGAATTTCAAATTTTGCTTTTTACGTGGTTTGTTCACTATAATAAGCGCGGATAGTGATTCTTAAAGACTATCTTTTTATTTTCAAAAGTTGTTGACTAAGTGTAAGGTAAGATCTTTGAACTAGACTATCATTTTGTTTGTAAGTTGTGTTATTTTTTTAGATTAGACTACATATAAAGTAGACTAAGGTTAGAATATAATGAAAAATGAAGCGGGCTAGATTGAGTGAAGTATGGAATCATTTCACTGTCGATTCCGAGCAAAATAAAATTGTAAAGTGCTCACTTTGCCACGCCAAACTTAGTTTTAAAGGAACAATTTCCAACCTTAATAAGCACTTGAAAAACAAGTACTTACTTTCTCTTCAACTATCACAGAAAGAAGTTAATGAAAATATTTCTGCAGCTATACCTAAAAACACTGAATCTACTTTGGCCTCGGGAACTACTATTGATTAACAAACGTCGTCAGCACACCTAAATGTTCAAGTTGAGCCTCTTTAAGGGATGTCACCATTTTGTCATGCATCTATACCTGGACCCACGGACTTTTACTCTACAAGGCTTGATAATGTCATAAGACCAATACAGTCCAAAATTTCAAAATTTGTTAATGAGAAAAAAGCTTACTACTCTTTAACGAAAGGAAATTGATGATGAACTGATGACATTATTCACAAAATGCTTCCTGCCATTTTCTTTAGTTGAAGATGAAAACTTCAAACATTTTGTTGGGATGTTTAATTCCGTCTACAAGCTGCCCAGCCGAAAACATTTATCCAACACCATGCTAAACGTAGATTATAAGATGTGTGAAAATGAAGTCAAAGACAAAATGGCTAATGTCGCATCCGCATGTTTGAATATTGGCTGCTGGACCTCGTGTGCACAGGAAAATTATTTTTCAGTGACGGCTGATTATATAAGGAATGATTTCGACGCTAGTACTATGCTTCTCCAATGTCGCATTGTAAAAGGATCCAACACAGCTATTAACTTAAGCGAAGAGCTACAAGGTATAATAAATGAGTGGAATTTAAGCAATAAGGTTTGTTTGGTAGTCGCAGACAATGCTTCTAATATGCAAAATGCAATAAAATTATTACATTTGGATCAATTTGGATGCTTTGCACACAGTCTGAATTTAGTCGCAAACAATGCACCAGCAATTTCTGAAATGGAAGTTCTTTTGGGGAAAGTTCGCTCAGTGGTGAGTTACTTCAGACGCAGTACCTCAGCGCTGGAGAAACTCAAAAAATACCAAGGGCAAAATGGAATTTCATGTCGATTACCGTTGAAGCCACACGATGGAATTCCACATTTTACATGTTGCAACGATTTATAATTTTAAAAGAGGCATTAATTAGCACGCTTGCAATTCTGAACACTAGTACCGAAAGCAGCATAAAGTCAGAAAAGTGGAAAACTGTGCAAAGACCTCTGCAGTTTTTTGAAACCACTCGAAGAACTGACTGTGCAGATTAGTGAAGAAAAGTATTTAACCGGAAGCTTGGTCATAGTATTCAATAAAATATTGTTGAATGTCTATGAAAATTGTAAGCGAATTACGCACTGGATTTTTTAATATAGTCCAACGACATATTCGCAGTGTGCACGGTGCTAGATCCACGCTTCAAAACCCATTTTTTCAGAAGTAAGTGTGCAGCTGGTGCAGCTAAGCGCAAAGTAATTGATTTTGCATCCGCAGAGGTAAAAAAATTGTGACCACTGGAACGCGAACATGTGCAGTAGAACCTGTGGCCTCAACTTCAACAACAACGCCTGCTTCAGAACCTGTTGAGTCATCTGGGGAATTCAACGTATTTAAGTACGATTCAATTTGAGATGAGGTGGACAAAGTTATCAACGAAGTGCAGCCACACCGGTCTCCCACAGCAAACTCACCGCGAAATTGGTCAAATAGTAGGCAGAACTCACTCCACTGTCCAGTATGTGGTGAAAACATTTAATACAACTGGTTCGATTATGTCAAGCCTCGTTGTAGTCCACCCACCATACTGACAGAATGCGAAAAAAGAAACGTTTTGCTGACAGTCAAAAAGAATTCTCGAGTGACTGCTTCCCAAATTGTTACAAATATAAAAGACTCTTTTGGCAAGGTTCTCCACGAAGATACCATACGAAAAATACTAAAGAGAGATGGATATTGCTCACGCATAGCACGTAAGAAGCCATACATTTCAGAAGTGAACTGGAAGAAACGTGTGGATTTCGTAAAAAAATATATATACAAGCCACCAGAGTTTTGGGAACAGGTCCTGTTCTCTGACGAAAGCAAATTTTGCATATTTGGCATTAAAGGAACAAAGTTAGTCTGGCGGAAGAACGGTATTGCCCTCGAGAAAGAAAATCTCGTACCAACTGTGAAACATGGTGGAGGTGGTGGGATGGTTTGGGGGTGTTTGGTGACAGAAGCAGTTGGCCAACTTGTGTTTATAGATTCAACTATCGATCAATACGGTTACCTTAATATTTTGAAGGTGAATTTGAAGCAAAGCGTTCAGCAGTTGAGGCTTGATGATTTCTGCTTCCAGCAAGATAATGATCTCAAGTACATAGCACACAATGTGAAGCTCTGGTTCCTGTACAACACAAAACATCAACTGTATGCGTCACCCCAATCCCCCCCAGATCTTAATCGTATTGAGCATTTGTGGGACTTGTTGGAGCAAAGGATTCGTCAGCACAGCAAAACTTCGAAGGAAATGCTGAAAAACGTCATCTTCGATAAATGGGGTAAAATTGAAAGGCAGGACACAGCCAAATTGGTTCACTCCATGCCAAATAGACTTAAAGAGGTCCTTAAGAGAAAAAGTTATTCGACAAGTTATTAAGCCCTGATGTCATAAAATATTTGAATATTTCAAATTAATATTGTCATGTACGGATTCTTTTTCTGATTCGTTTAAGTGAGGGTTTTTTATTTTTATTTTGTAAAATCTAGGCTTGAAAGGAATACCACAGGAAAAATTTATAGAAAAGATAGTTTCATTAATGAATAAATTTTGTTGCTTAAATATTTGAATGTAGCAGCTTTCTTTAGTATGAATTTCCTAATATGTTATTTTCTTTTGATGTTGTACGGATACTTTTCTGGCAAGTGTATTAGTATTAGATAATATTTCAAAATATCGGTATTAACCCAACCCTACTCATGATTATGCTCGATAAACAGTTTATTGGCATACTCGTATCTATTGTACATGAAATGCTTAAATTCAGAGTAAAGAACACAATCTTACTCATGTTCTACTAAATGTGGATACAATTATGCTTTTGAATAACTGATTCTTCTTGAATAAATACTTTAAGATATTCATTATGTACATCTTTTCTAAACTTTTTGTAAGAATTTCACCAAACAGTACTATGTAAGTCAATGGAATGGGGATACAATTTCGTATTCACGTATCGTTGATCGTATTGTAATACAAGTAAATTCAAGCAGCTCTTACTACGTTAAATATTGTCGCGTGTTTTGGTTCGCGGCCAATAATTTTAATGTTCCGGGAAAGTGAAAACGCAATGTCTTTTAAATTAAATTAAAAGAGTTTATTTAATTCGTCAAAAATGCACAATCACTTCACTAACAATTTCACAACTTTAATTTTCACTCTTAAAATTCAACCTTCTACTTGTCCATAAATTTCTATCGCAATTGTCTACTTAAAATCACTTCACACTCAAACAATCAATATCGCCTGTACTTCGTGTATCGCAGTTTTCTATCGCGGTTGTAATGAATGATCCCCCCATTCATTCAGCTCGCCTTTATATAGGGTCTCTAATCATTCAACTCAGTTCTCGTACTTTGGTGAATTAGCGGGAACATTCCAGCAGTGAATGAATGGGCAGTGACTCACTTTCAGATGTTGATAATGCTTGTTGGGTTCTCGTGGTTTCGAGTTAATTCATTTGTTCATGTTCTTAATGGTTGTGAAAACAATTGCGACAGTAGCTCGCAGAATTATTTGTACATGTAACACTGCCCCCACCTCAGTTCTTTTCGCCCCGAAAAGATGTGTCGCCATTTGTAGTCAATTCTCCCTGGGTGTAATATGGGGCAAGACGGTCCAGATGCACGATTTTCATTTTGGCTCTCGGCTTACGGTGTCCCTGTATGCGATATACGACGTCGTTTATTCGCTTTGTGACTCGGTATGGTCCCTCCCAGTTATGTTGCAACTTTGGAGACCTACCCTTCCGTCGCTGTGGGTTATATAACCATACCGAGTCATCTTGCTGGAAGCCAGTAGAATTTGCCTTTAGATCATACCTGGTCTTCATGCGGTCAGTAGCCGATTCGAGGTGTTTTCGCACTGTCCGATGTATCTGGTTCAACCGTTGTCTTAGCTCACTTGCGTACTCCGAGACCGTTTGGGGTTTTTCAGGGGGTGTTCCGAACTTTATATCGGCTGGCAAACGAATAGTCTTTCCAAAAATGACTTTGGCTGGGGCTTGGCCCGTTGATGCATGTTCGGCAGCTCTGTACGCCATCAAAAAGAGTGGAATATGTCGGTCCCAGTCCCTTTGGTCCTCGTCAACCATCTTGGCCAGGTGTTTATTTGGCGTGCCGTTGAAACGTTCGACCATTCCATCGGATTGGGGATGCAGCGGTGTTGTCCTCGTTTTCCGTATTCCCAGTAGTTCACACATTTCGCCAAAAACTAGTGACTCAAAGTTTCGGCCTTGATCTGAATGTAATTCGCAAGGTACGCCGTACCTACTGACCCAATTTAAAACTAGCTGTTCAGCTACGGTAGTTGCTTCCTGGTTGGGAATGGGGTAGACCTCGGGCCACTTGCTGAAATAATCGGCTACAACCAGCGTATATCGATACCCCAATCGGATTCAGGATAAGGTCCTGCGATGTCAACAGCAATCCTTTCGAATGGCACGCCTACGTTATAGGTTTGCATTTGTCCCCTCAGTCGTCGCTTTGGACCTTTGACGGAAGCGCAAATTGTGCATCTGCGACACCAGTCCTCTACGTCTTCTCGAGCGTGGAGCCAGTAAAACCTTTCCCGCAATTTCGCTAAGGTCTTGTTAATACCAAGGTGGCCTCCCGAGGATCCTTCATGCATTTCTTTAATCACATCGTGGATTCGGCTTTTGGGTAGTATAGTTTGCATCCTATAGGAGCTACCATCCGCCGTTTCCCATTTCCGCTTGAGTACGCCACCCTCCACCAGCAGGGAGTTCCATTGTGCCCAATAGCTTTTCAGGGTTGCGCCATGCGTTGAAACGTCTTTCCACTCAGGTCGCCCAGTCGTCTCCTTCCATACAAGCAATGGTCCGATGTCTTCATCGGCTAACTGGGCAATTCGAATCTCCTCCGATGACCAACCTTCATCGAATTCGGCCGTTATCAATCGCAGATCAACGCGTGGTTCCTTTTCCTCAATCCGTCGGCAATGCTTGCAGTTAGCTGGACATCAACGGCGGGATAGGGCGTCAGCATTTCCATGAACTCCGCCCTTCCGATGAACAATTTCGTAGTCGTATGACTGCAATCTTTCGATCCATCTCGCAACCTGTCCCTCGGGGTTTTTGAAGTTGAGCAGCCATCTCAGTGATGCATGGTCCGTTCGAAGAACAAATTTCTGGCCATATAGGTTGTGGAACTGCTTGGTGGCCTCTATTATAGCCAATAGCTCCTTCCTGGTCACGCAGTAGTTCCTCTCACTTTTTGAAAGAACTCGACTGTAATACGAGAGGACTTTTTCTTCGCCATCGATCTGCTGGGAGAGTACAGCTCCAATACCGCCGTTGCTTGCATCGGTGTCAACTACAAACATTTTTCCGGGTTTCGGATACGCCAGCACGGGTAATTCACACAGCTTTTCCTTCAGGGTCTCAAAGGCTGTCTGGCATTGTTCATTCCAGACATACGGACGATTTTTCTCGGTTAGCTGATGGAGACACTTGGCTATTTTGGCAAAGTCTTTGACGAATCTTCGATAGTAGGTTGCCAGACCCAGAAAACTTCGTAGTTGGCGCTTGTTGTTTGGTGTTGGCCAGCTTTTCACAGCTTCAATTTTCTCAGGGTCTGTTTTGACCTCTTCTGCTGATACGACGTGTCCCAGGTATTTTACTTCAGCTGCGAAAAGGGTACACTTGTCGGGACTAAGTTTCAAATTTGCCAGTCGCAATCGGGAGAAGACCTCTTCTCAGTTCCGCACATGCTCTTCGAACGTTCTCCCGATGACAATGATGTCATCTAGGTACACCAAGCAGGTTTTCCAGGTGAGGCCATGTAGCACGTACTCCATCAGGCGTTCGAATGTGGCTGGAGCATTGCAAAGCCCAAATGGCATCACCACAAACTGCCACAATCCGGTCCCAACTGAAAATGCGGTCTTCTCTCGGTCCTTCTTGTCGATTTCTACCTGCCAGTAGCCACTCTTGAGATCGAGTGTAGAAAACCATTTTGCGTCGGCTAATGTGTCCATGATGTCATCGATGCGTGGGAGCGGGTAACTACCTTTCTTAGTGACGTCGTTAAGCTGCCTATACTCGACACAAAAACGAGTGCTACCATCCTTTTTCTTTACTAGAACTACAGGCGCGGCCCATGGACTGACAGAAGGTTCAATTATGCCTTGTTTTTCCATGTCCGAGATCAGAGCGCTCACTTCTCCTTGTTTGGCTATAGGGAGGTGTCTCGGTGCTTGTCGAATCGGCTTGGCTCCCTGTGTATCTATGACGTGAGTTACCAGATTCGTCCGGCCGTGGTCATCCGGGCTTGTTGAGAAGATGTCACTGTACTTGGTGACCAGATCAGAGGCTCGTTTGAATAGCTGCACTGGCAATTTGTCCTGCTTCAATATTGCAGACGTGGATCCCCGGGCTTTGTCTGTGTCTTGCATCCTTTTCCAATGATGGTCGTGAGTAGCTTCCAAAGAGGTGATGGTGGAAACAGGCTGGCAGCTGCCGATGACTTCTCCCACTTTGATGCTCGTGGTTGAGTCTGCGGTGTTGAGGACTTTAACCGGCACATATCCAATGCGGACGACTTCGTTGGCTCTATCAGATAAGATCGGTGGTCTCCAGAATCACCATCAAGCTTGGCCCATAAAATGCTTTCGGAAGAATGCGGTACATCAGTGTCAGTACATACCACTACATTCATCTTGGGAATTTGGACGCTGGGATCCTCCATCAGTACTTCGACATTCCGCCATTTCAATACACGTTTGCCCAAATCCAACGTGATTCCATGTGGTCACAGAAAATCCATTCCGAGAATGCAGTCATCCATAATGTTCGCGAACAGAAAATTATGTCGGAACACAAGATCTCCCAACTGTATCTGGAGGTTGACCTCTCCATGAACAGGTGCAGTTTCTCCCGTAGCTGTTCGTAGTGAGAAAATTCTGCCCTTGTGAAGTTGTTGCTGTCTAACTAGGTCTGGTCGGATAATCGATCGGGTTGCACCAGGGTCGATTGTTATGGTGCAGTGTTTTCCGTCAACTTGACCCGGAAGGCATAAGTCCGCTTCTCCACGATGTAGTCTTGACAGGGTGATGGTGGTGCTAGGGACGTCGATCCTCCTAGCCAACCTCTGCCCCACGAAGTTGGCTCTTACATGTTTCCCGACACCTCTGTTTGAAGGGTTTCCATTCTGGGCTCCTGACTCGGTCTGGGTCTCCTCCTAGCTGCACACCCTGGACAATAGCTCGGTTTTCTTCGCTTCTTGCAGTCTCTTTGCAGGTGCCCCTTCTCTCCGCAATCCCACTTCTGACACCACTGTCGCGTGTTTTGGTTCGCGGCCAATAATTTTAATGTTCCGGGAAAGTGAAAACGCAATGTCTTTTAAATTAAATTAAAAGAGTTTATTTAATTCGTCAAAAATGCACAATCACTTCACTAACAATTTCACAACTTTAATTTTCACTATTAAAATTCAACCTTCTACTTGTCCATAAATTTCTATCGCATTTGTCCACTTAAAATCACTTCACACTCAAACAATCAATATCGCCAGTACTTCGCGTATCGCAGTTTTCTATCGCGGTTGTAATGAATGATCCCCCCATTCATTCAGCTCGCCTTTATATAGGGTCTCTAATCATTCAACTTAGTTCTCGTACATTGGTGAATTAGCGGGAACATTCCAGCAGTGAATGAATGGGCAGTGACTCACTTTCAGATGTTGATAATGCTTGTTGGGTTCTCGTGGTTTCGAGTAAATTCATTTGTTGATGTTCTTAATGGTTGTGAAAACAATTGCGACAGTAGCTCGCAGAATTATTTGTACATGTAACAATATTATTCGATTCTTTTGAAACTTACAGGGTATAACAACCTTATATTTACCAGGAAACTACTCTAAGATCCTTTGACATTTTATATTACAAAACTTTGATAAGACCACCGCTTTTGAGCTTTTCAAAAAGTTTGATGGTTCTAGCTTCTATAGTTCCTGAGAAAACTTGCTGTGAGCACAAACGGGCAGACAAAAAGGTATCAATTTTAATTGGGTGTTGTATTTTATACAATCTGAAAAAGAAGACAATCATCATCAGTGCATAGTGCATTGTAGAAAAGTTGTTCTTCTACAAGGTGGGCCAGAAAGGCGTACGATTTTAAAAACACTCTTGCGTTTGAAGCTTTAGAGAGGGGACTGCGCGGGTGGTGGGGTTAAGTAGCTCGGTTCTCGGAAATTTAGTCGCGATGGATCACTTCACCGGAGCGCAACGTGCATTCTGCGTTAAACATTATTAAAAATCACAATTCGTGCGCTATTGTTCGGCGTTTATTTCGGCGTGAGTTTGGATTACATGGCCTAAATCAGTGTCCGAAAGAAAGTGTGATTCGATCGTGGGTCAGAAAGTTCGAAGAGACTGGTTCGACTCTCAAACAGAAGCCTGCAGGACGCCCAAGGTCAACAAGAACGGAATTTCCGAACCCTACTTCTTCGAAAAAACAAGGCAATCTGTCACTGTAAATTCTGACCGATACATAGCCATGTTAAGGGATTTTTTCTTTTCACAACTGCAACAATTTGAAGCCTATAATCGTGTGACATGGTTTCAACAAGATGGCGCGACATGCCATACAGCTAATGCCTCTTTGGCGGTCGTAAACGAGATGTTTGCTGGGAAACTGATATCGCGCCGAGGTGACATTGCATGGCCTCCTAGAAGTCCGGATCTGACGCCACCGGACTTTTTTTTGTGGGGATACCTAAAAAGTAGAGTCTACACCAATAACCCAGCCACGATTAACCAGTTGAAGACCAATATCCGGGAAGAAATGGCAGCTATTCCCCGTGCAATGTGCCAGCGAGTTTTTACCAATTTGAGGGTCAGATTCGAAGAATGTTTGCAGCGGGATGGTGCACACCTGGATGACGTTATTTTTAAGAAATGAATTTCCCAGATGTCAATTTTTTATAGAAATAAAAATTTGTATGTGAATTGTACTCAGTTTTTTTTTTAATGATTTTTTCAAATTCGCAATTCTTTCTGGCCCACCCTGTATAATGGAGCAGCCGAAGACAGAATATTTCATCAAAAAGTTCTAAGTATAATCAAGAGAGATATGAGGAAGAAAACAGAGGTTACAAAGTTAGTGTTGGGCGAAATAAATATTCTTACTAGAATATACTTGAATGGCAAATATTGAATTGAAACCAACGTGTTTGGTAGAAGAAAATTATTTTTTTGTAATTATCAGAAAATTCCTTCAGACAAATTTAGAAGAAGTTGTCATAAAGCAAAGATTTTGTCAAGTAAGTAAAGTCTTCCGTGTATAAGATCTGTTAGCTTGGCCCTTAAGCCCATAACATGCTAATAATAGTTGGTCAATGCAGATAAAAATGTTAAATACTTTATCGACAATCGTAGTTATCGTATTCAGATACATATCACGAATTTTAAATCATATATTTTCATCTTCTTACCTATAACGTTCATTCGATACGGGTATTGTAATGCCTGGATAAAATCGATCTCCATTTCGATAGAAACGTATCCGTTTTGCTTTCCGCGTTGGCGTTCGACTACTCGATATTCGTCTTTTTGTTACATTATTGCAATTTTTAACACCTGTTATTTCTAAATCGGCCAATTCTTTGTCAATTTCCGAGTTCGAACTTGTTCGACTATTACTCCGACTGGGTGTGCTTTGTGTGTGGTTGCTTACATCCATTCTGAAAAAATAAGAAAAATAGAACCTTACTCATTTGATTTATCCGTGCACTAAATTGTCAAAGGATTGGGGCATTAAATACTTCAACAAAAGATAATGTGAGGCTGATTTGAAAATGCGTGCGGATTTCAAGTAATAGTTCAAAGTTTTTAGAGGCAGGCAAAATAATTTCGAATCGAAACAACACTTATTTACACACTTTTGCGTGACGATGCATTGATATTTGCTTTATTAATTTTAGTTAGATTTTGCACATGTGATTTTATTCAAATGAATTTAATGTCAACCCAAATTAATAGTTATCAATAATTGCAACGGCAATCTTATGTTTTATATTTCTATACAACAAAAGCCGGACAAGGAGAATCCAAATCAATTTCAGTGATGTGTAAATAATTTAAGTAAATATAAATTGGCTGCAGTAATCTATTTTCGATGCATTTGTCATTTGAATTATCATTTCAGTATTTGCTTATCTAATCTATTTCTATACGGTAATTACTGAAGAGCGTTTCTGACGTCAAGAAAATTCTGAATGTTTTGGTAGTATACTTTTATTGGTAAAGTATTCTTGGATTGCATTTAATTACTTCAAGTATTGAATATTTAAGATATTAGATTTGGATCGAAGTCATCCTTTGGATTCTTAATAAGTTGAGTAGACAGGAGTACGCTCCTATCAGTTTTGTACTCATCCTATGACGCACGGCAGCCCATAGGCTGCCGTGCGTGTTCATAAAGTTGAGCGAGTACAACTTCTAAATTATTTGCTGTTTTTGTACTTACTCCATGATTTTTTTTCAGATTTTCTGTATCGAACGTGCTCAATCGCGAGAGGGGGCGACTTTTTTCATCCTCATGCACCTTCCAATGCTGGCAACACGGTTTTAGGATATTTTTTGAAAGATTTTACTAGCATCTAGATACACATAGAAAGAAAGGTTCGAAAAAATTCATTCAGCTGGCCCAGAGACCTTGAACGCGAAGCAGGATGGTGTCGTAGAAAAATTAGTTTTAAATAAAATCATAGCAAGCAATTGATATACCTGAACAGTATGATGAATTTATATCTTCTTTTTTTTTAGCACTACAGTCCCTTTCGAACCTTCGCTTAGAGATAGAGTATCTCATTATCTTGATCATATGTTACGGTACTCGAGAAGATAATATGGTCAGTACAACGCTTTGGTCATATGTCCGTCCACCCAGCTACAATACGTTCTGATTTTAATCCAGTACATATTAAAACTGGATGGAGTTATAGTCCGTTCGAACAATCACTCGAAATAAATCTCGTTGTCACCAACGGGATTTGAACCAGGGACCTTCGGCTTATGAGGTGAGCACTCTAACCACGTGGACTACTGAAACGTACCTTCTCTGTGTATTTATTCGATACCCCCACATGATCACTTCCGGCCAAAAAAAATGTTTAGGGTTCCCTCCATAAGAACATTTCCTTAAGCCCTTAGCACACTAGCCGGGAGAGGCAGGTGAGACTGAATGAAATAAACTTCACATTCTTTCTTAAATTTATCATTATCAGCAGTAATATAACAATAGTATATCAAATTGTTAAAAATATTCAAGAATATTTTCAAAATTTGTACACATCTTAATACAAAAAACTTGTACTATCCGTTAAGAAATATATGCAATTTAAACATTTAAACTCCGCATTATCACCGCAAACTCCTATACATATGAGTACATGAATCATTCAGCCCAACATATTTCTCATTTGTGCCTTCTATACTAAGTTATCCAACTATAGAACACATTCTGTTGAATTTATATGGCAATCTCTCATAAACACGTAATTCTGACCTTTTTGTATACATGAGTATGAAGAAACTTATTCAATGGAAGTTTACAGTTTCGAAAAGCCAAGAAGAATACATAAAAAGACTAAGTTAAGAACTTTGCTGTTCCTCATAACGTATGGGAAACGCAAGCTATACTACAAGTATTCAGCCATCTATTCGCCCATCCATCCATCCATCTATCTACGAGTCCAAACATTCGTTCCTTATCGATGAATCATTCTTGAATCGGCAGCACTAAAAAAATAATAAACGAATTATGAGCAAGAGGCAAAAGGCCAAGTAGAAGCAATGGCATTTCAACGATTTCTACTTCTAGGCAACATGCATTTCATTCATGCATGAATGCGAGTACTTATGCTTATCATTATTGAACTATTTGTTCAAGATTATTGTCTGTTGTATTTATTTTCAAACACCCATCAATTTGATGATTACCAAATGTGTTTATTTAGAGGATATAAATACAATTTTTGTTTGATTGCATAATACTAGTCTGTCTTATGATTTTTTTCAGCGTGCGGAAGACACAACAATAATTGTTACAGTTGTGTACAGCAGAGCCAAAAGATTGATAAAAGAAATTTAATTAATTTAGTTTTCTTACGTTTACTTACGATTTATTTTGTATTCTTAGAATCGATCGACGATTATCAGCATATTAAATCTTAATTTCTTCCAATGGAAGCTTTTGGATGAGCCTCATTGAGAATAAATACAATAATATCGTTGAGATTACAGAAAAATTTGATTTAAGTGTTTGGAAATATTTTGTTGCTTAAGCTTTTTTGGAATTAATTTAAATGTAAAACTTAAAAACAAGATACGAGATAACATAGTTAGAGTATCTCATTTTCATGACCGTATTGATTTTTTCGGAAGTGGATTTGGTCAGAACAATGCTCCCGTGTGCTTGCTCAGCTATGATATGATCTGATTAAATCAGTACATATCACCACTGAGTGAACACTCGTAGTCTGTCCGAAAAATCCCCTGAACTAAATCACGTTGCTCCCAACGAGATTTGAACCTGGGACCTTCGGCTTATGCGTTCATGCTCTAACCATTAGACCACACAGTCCTGTTTCTACCGGAACATTAATACACGCCGGGTAATTTGATGAGTTAAAGTTTCCGAAACGGTACAAGAAGTTACAATAAACTGTGCTTCTGCGTGAATTTAAATGAAAATATTCACTATCTCCAATTTTTTTTATGAATTCAAATTCCTGGTAGTACTGGGGCGCGTTTTCAAGTGAAATCGAAACCTAAAAGCTAGCGCTTTTTTACCTAAATTTTATAAATTTTTTATGTTTCTCGTTTTCGATGAAAAATTAATTTAAAATATCTCGGGGAAAAAATTATTCAAGATCCGAAACAACTTCCCTTATATATTTTTTCTCGTAGACTCCAAATTTTAGTCTCGAATTTCGTCCGAACTCATCTGAAGTCTGTACATTAAAAAATAAAGCAGTCTTTTCTCTTGAAGAATAAGGTAATTTTGTCAACTGGCAATACTATAGCGTGAGACGCGAGCAACAAGATTCGAGAGATAGTGAGTTGATTGTGATCGTTCAATGGGGACGCCTCGTACTTAATAAATAAGATTGAATAAGCAATTACGGTATTGACTTTAATTTTATTGTTTTCGGTACCGTCTCTGACAATATTCAGAAGTGGGATATCACCCTGAAGTGCGCGACGTTTATGCGGGACTGTGTATACAATTTAAAATCGTTAAATGCCGGTGGTGAAGCTTGAAGACCTGTCTAACAAACAGCTACATGCTAAGCTGAAGTCCTTAAATTGTTAGATGTCGGACCCTAAAGCGAATTTGATCGCGCGCCTCAGAGAAATATTAGACACCGACGAAGTGGACGACAAATGTGAGGAAATGGAGGAAGAGGATTCTCCGTCCGAAACATCGAATCCAATAACACGTGAGAAGTTCGAGAAAATGAAAAACGACGTGGCGTCCATTACGTTATTGTTGAGGGAACTTACCTTATGTTTTAAGTGCCCCCCGCCGTACAAACACACAATATCAATTCGACCAATGCAACAGCTGCCCACATCGCTAACGAAAACAACGTACAATCGTTTTCGCAAACGCCGACCAATACATACGTACATACGTCCCCGCCAACGCCGACTAATACGATGGCAGCAATACAAGCCGATATACAGCCGATCATGCCACCGCCAGCAACATGCCCCGCGATGCTGCCGTCAGCAACATTAAACGTCTCAATGTTGCCGCCGAAAAAGTCCAGCGTCTCATACTTACCGCAACTGCTCGTTGCCTTTCAGTCCGGTGCTGTGCCGACAACGCATCACAATACGGAAGGGCGAACACCGATATTGCCCACAACACGTATTAGTAGCCGCTCACTCACCGTTCGTGAAGTTGGTGAGATGCTACCCGATTTTGACCCATTTTGATTCCGAGCTTTCACTTACCTCGGCTCAATTTGTAAGTCGGATCAACATGCTGCGAGACACATTCAGCTGGGACGACCAGATGTTGCTTCTCGCCGCACCGTCAAAGTTTAAAGGAGTAGCAAAATTATGGTTTGACAGCCATCCGCGGCCGCACGTTTCATGGGAAACGCTTGCACACGATTTGGAACAAAATTTCCCAAACGATCTAAACGAGAGTGCCATCCATGACAAGCTGGTAACAACGACCAGAAAATCGGGGGAATCTATCGAGTCGTTTTTTCATCGCATGTGTGCGATTGCTCGAGGAGGCGGCGTTAATGAAAAGACAACGACTCGATACATTCGGACCAACCTCGGTCATAGCGCTCTGCAAAATGTGCTAGCGTGTTTGGAGTTTACAACAGCAGCAGAATTATTCGGAGCCATCCGCCGATTTTTCGCAAACCGCCCAAAGCATCTCTATGAACCACGTGAAAGTGTAAGTGTAGCAAACCGTGCCAGAGACAACCCCATTCTGACCCCGAAAACAAGTGCCGACTCGAATAGTTTAAAGACAAATGACCAAAAACAGCCACGCACATGTTTCAATTGTTTTCTTCCAAGACACTTGTCCATAAGTTGCTCGAAAGCTCAACGTCACGAGAGGGGCAATTTGTTACACGCGAAAGGCACCAATCGACACCATGTCTCAAAAATAAACCCGATCAAAGCATTCTTGAGATTTTTGAAGCCGAACGTTTAGACGAGGCCAATCGAAAAAAAAATAAAAGTAAACAATAAAGAAACTATAGTTTTGATCGATACTGGCAGTAATCGTACCCTTGTTCGGAAAGTGTTTGCGGAAAGTCTTACGGATGTTTCGATGCAGGAATGTAAATGTGCGTACGAAAATGGTGCGCGTGACGGTGACATTCGACAATGAAGCAGTTGAGACAACCATGTTGATCGTGGGCCATGATCTTATTTGCGAGAATGTACTCTTGGGTAGTAACGTTTTGTGCGGACACGGTAAACGTTTGATAATAGAAGGTGGAGACTGCGGTATGAAAAGAATCGTGGACTTAGACAAAGTGAATGTTGGTGACTCTGCATCGGACACGGGCAAGAATACATTCAAGTCAGTGTTAATCGCCAAACCCCGAATTTCCCGATGGTGGATGGAACTTCTCGAATTCGACTTCAATATCGTTCATCGTTCCGGATCCAAGATGGCTCATGTCGACGCGCTCAGTCGAGCTACGGTAGGACTAGAGAAGGATATGAAAACAGCCGGTTTCATACTTACTGTCTCGATCGGTCAACAAGACTGGCTTGTAACGCTGCAACTTCAGGACAAAACCCTAAAAAACACAATTGCCGTCCTCAAGGGAGACAGCATGTCAGCGCGAGAAAAACAATCGAAGTTAGAGTATCGAATCCTCGACAAAGAGCTACGTTTTGTCGTTCCAAAAGGAGTACGTTGGAAGGTTGTGCAGTCATGCCCCGATGACGTTGGTGATTTCGCATTGGAAAAAACGATAAGTCGAATAAAAGAAAATTTCTGGTTTCCACGTATGCGAAAATATGTGAAGGATTACATCACATGCCGGGAATGCAATTAAAATAAAGCCCGTGGCAGAAAGACCGAAGCCCGTTCCATTCAAACGACTTCGCTTGGATCATTTAGGACCATTCCTGTGAAGCCGCTCTGGTAATTCGAACCTTTTGGTAGTCTCCGACGCTTTCACCAAATACATCGTCATAAAAGCCGTTAAAAATACGAAAACCGTTCCAGTATTACGATGGTTAAACGAAAGGACGACGTATTTTGGACTTCCCTCCTGCATAATCACCGACCGGGGCTCTGCGTTTACAGCGAAGTCATTTGCTCGATATTGTGCTGAAAACAATATTCAACACATCAAAAACGCAGTTCGTACCACTCGAGCCAACGGGCAAGTGGAGTGAGCGCATCAATCGATACTTAATTATTTCCGTACTCGGATTGGAAACAATTATCGTTGGGACGAAGAAATGCGCGAACTTCAGTGGGTTAACACCCAGTAACATGATACGAGTGGGTATAGCCCTAACGAGATTGTGTTCAATTTCCGGCTTAATGACATTCTCCCGGATCGCGAGAAATTGGAAAAGACTTTGATCAACGACACGCAGCCCCATTGTCTATGCTGTTGATGACTTGGATCTATTGGAAGACGAGCCGCCTGCAACGGAACATTTACGAAAATTATAGCCGACGACATTTCAGTTCAGTGTTTACGTCGGAGAAAATGAAACCCTGGTGTAAATCGGCACCGGATTTAGATGACATCAGCAACGCCTCAACCAGCGTCTCGAGTGACAACGAAGATGAATACGGCGAAATCGAGGACGATTCCGAAACAGGAGTGGCCGAGCTGTCACCTGCCAGCACTATAGCGTGAGACGCGAGCAACAACAGTGAGTTGATTGTGATCGTTCAATGGGGACGCCTCGTACTTAATGAATAAGATTGAACAAGAAATTTCGGTGTCGACCTTAATTTCATTATTTTCGGTACCGTCTCTGACAATTTATTCAAAGAATCACAGCTAGCAACATTTTTTGATTGTACAAGCTTTGAGTGAGATCGGGAAGTCGGGGACGAACAATTTTGTATTCTTCAGAAAAAAACGTACATGAAAAGTTATTTTAGATTCTGATAGTATTTATTTCGCAGAGCTGTAAATATTCAAAAGCGAAAAACACAGAAAAATCATGCGTACATAAGTGTCGGGATGTTAGGAAGCTTAACTGTTTACGCAAAAGCTATATGGCTAATACTCATACACGTGCACGCACAATTACACGATTACTAATTAAAATTACAGCTACTTTTATCTTGGTGTTGCTCACTCAGCAGCCACAAGTCGGCTTCCATGTCCCTTGCAAACTGCTCAAGCAGGTTTTGGGTGGTTGAACGGCGGTGTAGGTTTACCTGCAGGATACGGGTCATGGAAGTTCTGACTTTACCTTGGCTAGGGCTTCCTGGGAAGCCCGACATTTTCCTGACCCCAAGACGTGCCCAGAACCCCATCTTGGATCAGCATCTTCGCAAAGGATACAGTGTGCCTCTTTTGTACACTCTTTTCTTTAAGTCCCATTTCATCGTATTTGTAACATAGGGAACTCCTATCAGGTCATTTGCATACTATCGCGGTGTGACCATAACCAAGACATTTGAAACACTGAAGAGGCGCTGCTCTACGCCGTATCCTGCCGACAACCCATTCTTATTTTGCCCTTATTCAAAAACTGTTCGGCGTCCTCTTCGGTCAAATCAATCATGGCCATGCGTTGTTCCATATGCTTTTCTGGTGTCAGCTTTTGCTTTGATCCTGCCCGCGCTAGGGAGCTCGCCTTTTCTCTCTCGACCAGGTCCGTGACGCAGTCAATGACTCTTATTTCGATCGTTGCCATTGGCTCGAGCGAGGCTACAGTTGCGCTTTTGCCGAGGACTTTCTTCACTGCGTTGCAGAATGCTTCTTCATTGTCGGCTCCTGTCCCGATTTCGACCAGTATGTGGCCCGACCGGGTTGCTTTAATAGCAGTGTTGGTGTCTTCGAGTGTTACAACACTTCTGCGTGGTAGGATCGACCATCTTGTGGTTTTACGAGCAGTGCCTGCTGCTGGGATCTTCGCTGTCTCTTTTTTCTTGCTGGGCGTTCGTGCAAACTTTATTTTCTGGCACTTGTTGAAGGAGTTTCTTTGCGGCTATTTTCGCTCCTTTGATCAATAATGTCTGGAACCTTTGATCTAGCGTTCCACGCCCATCAAGTGCCTATTCCTTCCTTCATTTATCCGATCTTCTTCGATTGGACTAGACGCCATTCTTTTATTGATGTTTGATGATGGAGGTACCTACGCGAGCCCATTCCTTACACTTTTGCTGATTTTTGGCGAGTCGCATGCAGGTTTTATTCTTATAGAACGCCTCCGGCTTTTCAGATTAGCCTTTCTTCTTGATGTCGCTGGACGGCAACTGTACTTTGCGACCTCTTGTCCTGGGAGAGGTTATTGATATCAGTTTCCGAGCGCAATACTTCAGCCAGATTTTCGATGGTGGCGGTGAAATGGTCACTCCTTACTTTTTCTGTCGTGATTACTTTGTGGATTTCAAGATAGTTAGTTATTTTTTCGGCATTTAAGACCCTTGCTTCGGTCGCTTCGGTAGCGATGGCAGCAATAATTATCGAATTCTCGATGTTCTTTATATTTTCTCTCACCACGTGAACATCTGGCGCGTCCTGCAGATTTTCTCACTTTTTTTTTTTACGACACTCGGGCGTTCACATATTTTTTTTTGCTGCGCTCGAATGCCGCAGCAATTTCAGTTTGGACAAGGCTGTCCGTTGATCCCCGTTTTTCATCCGTCTTTACTGTCATTATATTCGTTGTCGTTGTTGATATTTTTACTTATTTTTTGTGGATTTTTTAAAAATTTGTTTTAAGGTTTTTTAGTTGAAATTGTTCCAGTTTGACTTGATCCCCCCTCAGAGCCGCTTTCGTCGTTCGTGTGTTTAGTCGCTTTTTTATTCCCATGATTATCTTTGCAGAGCAGGGAGGCCATGTCGGGTTGACATACGCTCATTGCCAGACCAGCGCTAATCGGGAGTCTGTCTCAACCGAACTTACACCACCAACTCAATGGTGCGAACTCGAACGTACTCCGAGGCCTGCCAAGGTTTAACCGGGACTGAGCTAGTATGGCAGTTGAATTGGTGCCGTTCACGCACGAGTGTCACCTCGGCACTACCGTGCAAAGCGATTAGGTCCAAACCATCACATCTACCAGCTCAAAGCATCAATTCAAGTTCACTGTCCAAAGTGTAATCCAGATTCAGTCAGTATCGTTACCTGTCATCCCAGGAGAAACCTCACGGCGAACTCCAGATCCTTGGGTTCGTGGGGGTGGCACTTCCCAAAAAATACGAGCCTCCAAGAGTATTCCTGTCGTCCGGCATCTCCTCTGCGGGTAACTATTTGGTCAATTGAGTTTGCTTCAGATTCTAGGCTCAGAAATGCCCCTTTTGCATTTGAGATAGATTCTGCCATAATATTGACGTCATCAGCATGTGCTATCAATTGTGTGTACCAGAGGTTTCAGCTGATGTCTTCCTGATGACGTGTTCCAGCGCAATATTAAAGAGCATTGGTGCAATACCATCCCCTTGTTTTAAGCCTGATTCTTTTACGAAGCTGGCCGTTAGTTCGCCATTTACCTTGACCCGGGACTCTGTGTTTAGCATCGTGATCTCGATCATGCGGGCTAGTTTTGTTGGGACGCCAAAATCAAGCATTATTTTATACAGCGCATTTCTGTCGGCACTCTCGTATGCTTACTTGAAGTCTAGAAAGAGTTGGTGCACGTCGATATTATATTCTCAGTACTTTTGGAGCACCTGCTCAACTGAGAATTCTTTGGTCAATCATAAACCGACCACTTCGAAAGGCTTCCTGATATTCTCTTGTAATGCTTTCACGGTACGTGTTTAATTTTCGTCTTGATTTGACTGTGCACAGTAGAGCGATGTCTTTATAATTTTCACACCTTAAGTTGTTCCCCTTTTTGTGTATAGGACATATTATATTTTTCGCCAGTCCTCTGGCAATCGATGAAGCAGGTCACTTTGATTGTAACCCCCGCTTTGGAGCAGTTCTGCTGGTATTCCATCTATTCTAGGAGCCTTATTTCCCGTACTGCTGCTATTTCGTCCCTGCTTGGTGGTGAAACTGGGACCTCTTGTTCTGCTTCTGTAAGTAGTTGTTGGGGATGTTGTGAATAGCTTCTGGAAATATTGCTGCCATTTGTTTTTAATTTCGATTGGGTTACCTATGATTGCTCTTTATGCATTTTTGTAAAAACTTGTCTGTGGATTGAAGCCGTCTCTTAGTTGTTTAATAGAGGTATACGCCGATCTCTCTTCATGTAGAGTCATGTTGTCTTTATATGTTGGATTTTAGTGTCGTCGGTGGGTTTTATATTGTTCTTCTTTGACTCGAGTTGGTCGATGAATGTATTCTTTGTGCGCCCTTTTTTAACCGCTTCTTTGCATTCTTCGTCGTACTAGTCGTTCCTAATTTTCTTTGGCCGGTGCCCCAAGACCTCTTCTATTACCGCATTTCTTACTGTCTTCCACATCGTTTTGATGTCATCATTATTTTCTCCTGCTTGCGGGGATATATGTTGATGCAATTTTATGGCGCTGATATCTGGACGTCTCTCAGCTATAATTTTGCTTGTATGTTACAAGCGGGGTAACTGACGTTCCTTGCTTTCAGCTCTTGGAGATGCGGCATCTGAACTTGACCCTTGTAAGGTAGTGGTCCTAATCATAGCGCCGCAGAACGAGTGCGTGTCGAGAATGCTGGTGGCCGTTCGTTTTGTATAACATGGTCAATCTGGTTGAATGTGAGGCCATCTGGGAATTACTAGGTTATCTTATGGATGTCTCGTTGCGAGCAGCGTGTGTGTTGGATTGAAGTCACCCAGAAGAATTTGAATGTCGTTTGATCGCCCCCGCTTACCTACTGGTAGCGCGTGACAGTTGACTAGCCAGCCATTAAAGAATTTGGTGTTAATACGAATCGCACAGATCCTTTCGTTAACGGGCTTGAAGTCTGTGTAATTTGTTTAAATGTGCTGTCAACAATGAAAGCCACTCCCAGCTCATGGCTTTCTAGCAATTTTCTACTTTTCAACACGATGTGTCAAATATCTCTTCACCGTGCCCTCTGGTTTCTTGCACTGCGAGAATGTTGATTCTGTATTAATTTATTTCATCCAGGAGTAGTCGCAGTGCACGTGATCTGTTCAATGATCTAGAATAACATTCCAAGATCCAAAAGAAACTTCGTTTATACATTGCGATAGTCGCCGTTCATCCAATCCGATCCGAGGCTATTGTCCTAATTCCATGACTAAATCGGTTTTGGGTCCACGAGTGGTATTTTATTTCCCGCATACCCGCCGACTAGCCGGTTAGGACACCTGAGGACGCGTCCGATAGGGGACCGAAAGCCCCACAGAGTTTATCAATTTATACATCCAGAAATCGATACCTCTGGGACCTCTGAGTTTCAGTCAGAAATATTTGCAATACTGAATGTCATGCCATAGATCATTCAGCATTACAGCGAGAGCCACAAGCAACATTGTTTGCCCTCTCCCGAGGAAGAGAAAATCCACAATTGTCTACGAATATTTGAGCAAATAGAACTCTTTTGGCAGTTACAATATTTAAGGCTACAAAAGTAATGGGATATCTGTGGTATTAGCGCAGGAAAGCTCAGAACTCTTGTATTTTGCTCCAATTCCTTATTGCTCGACGAAAAATAAGTCAGCGGAATCTTGGATAGTGAACCTTAGCTGGTAAGGCTTGTTAATGCATCAAACCAGAATTTAGAAGACTTCTCAGTTAAATAGAAAGGATTGCAGAAATTTGGTGCTTTATCCACAATGGTGCTTAGTAGAGGATGAGACAGCTCACTATCTTTACGAGTATGCATGCATAGTTGCGGGTATTTCGTGTCACAGTAATGGGGTGGAATACGCTCACGGTCAATAATTTGGAGGACCTTTTTGTAGGTGAATGTGATTGTTTGTATTTCTGCTGCGAGTATCGAGGCGAAACGCATCTCTGCAATTCGTGGTCATAGAGGATGAAATACTTACAAATCCCAGCGGAAATAACATACAAGCTAATTCTAGCCAAAGTATAATTTACTTTAATCCTAGACATTTTTATTTTCCTATTATGACGCTGGGCCAGTTCAGCATGAAGGAACAAAAGCCAATAGCTAAGTGTCTGTAATTAGTCTCGACTCCGCGCTCCATCCTACTTATGATATCATATTTACATCAGCAACGTAAATATACCACCTACTTCCCAATACATGGACATACGAATGACATCATGCTAGCAGTCCGCTAATGAATATGTAAGTATGTACTCCGAGAACTTTATCAATCATGCTTAATGAGAGCTTAATATTTGCTCCTAAGGTTCTTTTTCAGTATCCAATAATCATTAAAAATAATTATTTATGGTTTATGTGCGACTTTATGAAATCATACTACATAAAGTCCTTTTAATGTGACACCTCCTCTCCTTTTGATAGCATGCCAACAACATAATCAATGTCCTTCTTCACGTTCCAATTAGCATAGTGGATAAATATAATTAAATCCACGGCAAACACTGCTTGTATTTGCTTCTTACAAAACCGAATAGCACTTGAAAGCGACATTGTGATAGCCCAGCCAATACTACCCATACACGCGAACACTCCGCCATCTTGAGAATATTCCGGCTCGCAGTTCAGAACATAATGTCAAGGTTAACTTCTTGGATATTAATTCCGTGCTAAATCTAGGCAACTAGATGTGAAGTGAAGGACGAAAGAGAGACGAAATCAAAGGAACATATTCTACGAAAAAATAACAATATATAAATGGATGAAGTACATCGAAAACTTAGATGAAAGCTCCCCCTCACAAACATTTCAAACAAATATGCTCCTGGCACATTCAAGAATAATATACAGAATATATCTATTCTACGTATTCATTTGTTTGGTCTCAACTTGGAAAGAAATATTCTATGCTAACTTTTCTCTCACACCACCCACTCAAAGCCATGTATATCCTGTATAGCCTTACATACATATCCAATTTATATGCATTTCACACGTCTCGTGGTTCATGTTGGTATAATAACGCCAAGGAAAGTTGCAAAACGGAAGCGAAAAGGAAAAACTTTTCCAACTATCAATTCGGAAATGATAAAATTACGTCCTCGCACTTGAAACTGATTTTTTTCAGATGCTACGAAGGATACCGGGTCTAATGTGAACATGAAAGATATCGTTTGCTTAACAATGCTACAGTTTTCTGGTATTTCATGCACAAGGACGTGCCCTTTCGGAATGTTCATCATCATCGTCCTTTGCGATGCCTTATATTCGCTTAAGCAAATGTGTTGCGCTTAATAGTGTAACGCTCTAGTTGTGCAACTATTTTTAGAAAAACGGATAAAGTTTCAGGGCGTGAGTTAATGAAGAGTTATTGCATGCACTGTTTGCTGAATATAATTAAGGACTTCAATGGCAAGAGTTTGGATTATTTTAGGATATGTTAATTTTGTTATTTGGACAAACACAAATGTGTGCTGGTGTGCATAACGAAAGATGATATTTGGATTTGTAGCTAGCTAATAATTTAAAGGAAAGCTAATTGAAGTTCGTGTACATATTTGGCTTCAGGATAATGCGCTTAGGTCAAAATTATAGACGGCGATGAAGTCATAGCTGAAAGCTATTCAAGATAATACGTCTGCTGAAACTCGACATATGCTGATCAAGAAAAGCATATATATAATTAAATTTTGTCGACAGGGTCTTAAAAACTTGTGTCTCATTGCCTTTCAGTAGCAGGCAAGAAATAAAGCGAGCAGTTAAGCCGGGTGACGTGTAAATGACTATTACAACAGTACGGCCCACCCGAACAGGTGATCTACAGGGTTATCCATTTCGTGGTAGGAAAGTATAACCCTGCCATTTGATATTTGTCAGAATTAAATGTCATCCAAAGCGTGTTTTTTTTAGTTGAAAGTTTGCCATTTAGAAATATGGATCGTTTAACAGTCGTTGAACGCGTTAAAATTATTAAACAATTTCGAACACAGTGAGAAAATTTGAAGAGCCTGGATTGGTTATTGATACTGCAAGGTCTGTGCGTCATCGCAACATTCGTTCTGCTGAAAATATCGCTGTCATTGCTCAAAGTGTGGAGGAAGACCCGAATTTGTTGATTCCTCGACGTGCTCAACATTTGGGCTTGTCTTACGGCTCATTGTGGCGGATTTTGCATTTGGATTTGCATCTCCATCCGTACAAAATCCAACTCACTCAAGAACTTAAGCCTCAAGACCATACACAACGCAGAATGTATGCGAATTGGGTGATTGAACAACTGGCCATTGATAATGATTTTTCGAACAAAATTTTCTTTAGTGATCAGGCTCATTGTTCGCTCAGTGGTTACGCAAATAAACAGAATTGCCGCATATGGGGCTCTCAAAATCCTCAGGTGATCGCAGAAAGGCCTTTGCATCCGGAAAAAGTGACCGTTTGGTGTGCATTATGGTCTGGTGGTGTTATTGGCCCGTATTTTTTTGAAAACGATCAAGGAAGAGCCATTACAGTCAATTCTGACCGCTATTTTTGAAGAGAAATTGAAGATTATGATCTGGAGAACATGTGGTTCCAACAGGACGGAGCCACAAGCCACACAACACAGGCTAATCGAGCACTTTTGCAAGAGAAATTTCCAGGACGCGTTATTTTCAGATTGAGTGATGTCAATTGGCCCGCAAGATCCTGCGACCTAACACCTTTGGATTTCTTTTTATATGGCTATGCGAAAGATCGTGTTTACGCGAACAATCCTCAAAATCTTGAGCAATTGAAAACCAATATTCGTGAAGTTATGGCCGAGATATTGCCGGAAATATGCCGAAAAGTCATTGAAAGTTACCTCAAAAGGATTGAGGCCTGTAAGAGGTCTCGTGGAGGACATTTGAATGATGTTGTGTTTCACGTATAATAGCAAGGTTCAATCTTTATATTGAATAAAAAATTTCGTTTCTATCTCAATGTTTTATGTGTTTTCTTTAGCTTTACCTTCCCAAGCGTAAAATGGATAACCCCTAGTGGGATTCGGGTCAAAGGTAATGAACAGGAACTCTTTCTGTGATGCAGTCAAAAGGGTCCTCAGAGTGAACGCTGCTGTAGCCCTGTTGGAACCTGTGGTAGCGTTCGAGATCAGGGAAATTGACTGCGTCACGAAATTAGCCGAGGTCGGAGATGCTATTAAACGTGGGTTCCCTAGTTTAACAGGGGCTAAACTTAGGCTCACGAAAGAAGATAACAGGGGACAACGAATGGCCATCGTTGAGCTTCTTGCCTAGCGATATAAAATAAGAACTGGCTGGGTTATCTGCAGGATGCAAAAGGATGCAAGGGACCTGATAGCAGCTCATAGTGCTACAAGTGGGGCAAAGCGGGAAGCGGAATGGTACAGTTGACGGGCGAGACACATTGCGTTTTCTGCAAGGACGCTGACTTTAAAGTTGATGGCCTTAAACACGTAGCAAGCAGTACTGCAATGATCCGTATCTTAAAGGTCAACATTCACCGTAGCACAATTACCCAAAATCTGCTGGAGCAGTTCGCGAATGAAATGAAAGCCGACTTGCTGCTGCTCAGCGAGTAGCATCATAATATGAGTTCATCAGCATAATACCCTGACAAATCTAATATTCCTGCTATTCGGGTTGGAGACTGTTTTCATTTAGGGGTGCAGAGCTATGAGCAGGAGGACCGCTTTGTGCGGGTTTGGTGTTTTTTTTTTTGTGGTAGGGAGGTGAATGCCATTTATGCACAGAGTGTGGGACTCCCGTGCGCGACTGGACTACCCACTAAACACCTCCCCTGTCAACCTGAGACATGGGTTTGGTGTTTAGGAAGAGCACTTTTCAGTATATACCTAAGCTAAACGAACGATTGCTATTTTCTTGGTAGACACTGTCTCCAACGCGAATGGCACGTTCTCATTGACCTATATAATGGGGCATGCTTCAGTCAGATCCTAGAGGAAAACGAGTCCTGTAGATAGCGTGTTGTATTGAATACCGGCAACACCGCTACTTTTTGCCGCTCGAGTTACATCGGAACCATCCCAGGTGCGATATTTGCTTGGGAGCCCCTAGTATTAAGGGTACACAACTGGAAAGTTTAAGAGTACACCATCTGTACATACCAGTTGAGATCAACGATGGTATTTATCGGTACACATATACCTAGCCTTCCAGTCTTGGATGGAACACTGGAAAGATGGACGTTGAGAAATTTATTAATGTGCTCATGGCACGAGCATCGCGGCTTGGAGCTGCGCAGACGAGCGGAGGATTAGCAGCTACGGACGCGATGAACTCAACTATGAATATTATCACGTCTGCCTGAAGGTCCTCCATGCCCCGTCGAAGATGGCGGCACTGCAAGCCACCAATATACTGGTGGTGATTTGAAATCGCTAAGGTAAATGTTAAAAGCTCCGGCGAGAGACCCAGCGTGCACAGACTTGGGATAAGGCATGCATAAGGCTAGCTGCATACAGGTCGGCCAGAAATGGTCCCGCAAACTTATCAATACTAGTAAGGCTGTTGGCAAGATCTGGTAGACGACGTGAAGAGGGATCCGTGGGAACTGGGCTACAAGCTAGTCATGCAGAAGCTCTGTGCCCAAAGGTTGCCCATAAGTGGCGGAAAAGCCGAAGGGAAGAAAGGCTCCAGAGCCACATGGGCTTTCGGCCGAGGTACTACTGATGGTCTAACACTTTTGCCCTGATTTGCTGCTCAGTAGATTCAAAGCTTGCCTTCGTGAAGGGGTATTTCCGCAGTGCTGGAAGGTAGCAAGGCTCGAACTGATCAACAAGAAAAAGGGGAATCCCGAGTTACCATCTACATACCGCCCGTTGTGTATGCTAGACACGGTTAGACAGAGACAAGGAGCGCTGTGCATTGCACGCGCATATGGAACAGTCTCCGGGACGGCTGTGTTGGTGAACGCGAGGTGACACCCACCGCCCTTCATGCTAGGTGCAGTAATACCACTTTCGAAGACGCGAATGTGACAGGGAGGCGCTCGCTAAGGAGGAGAGATAACGCTCTCTTAGTGATCGGCAACAGTCCTGGGAGAGCGATACAAAGGGAAGATGGACTACGCGCCTGATTCCTGGACTGAGACCGTGGCTCCATCGAAGGCATAGTGAAACTGAATTCTATTTGACCCAGCTCTTGAATGGGTATGAATGTTTTCGATCTTAGCGGCACAAGATTGGTAAATAACGTCTCCCGACTGCATGTCTTGCGTAGCAGAGGTGAACGACACCTGCCATACATTATTTGCTTGCAAAATATGGAACAGTCGGTGTGATGACCTCTTCATTAAAATTGGAGAGCTCTCCCCCAGAAATTATAATTAGAGAGATGCTTACATCGGTCGACAAACGGAACCTAATGACACATTGTGTTCGGGCCGTCCTGGAAGATAAAAAAAAGGCATACTTGAGCGTTCGGAGGCAGTGTCAGCGCACGGTCCCTTTTATTGGAATTTCTTCCTCTTCTTTCCTTCCCGCAAGATAAAAATTCATGTAACCCGAAGGCAACTCTAAGCGTATTCGGGCCTAGCCCGAAACAATGTATCAAACGATTGAAGGCTAGTTTCGCAGGTTGACAGGGAGGGTGGTTAAGGGTACTCCAGAAGCCTCTTGCGTTTGTTAGCCCTACACTCGGGTGTGAATAACATTCATCTGCTCGGGTGTGAATAACATTCATCTGCAGGTTGACAGGGAGGGTGGTTAAGGGTACTCCAGAAGCCTCTTGCGTTTGTTAGCCCTACACTCGGGTGTGAATAATCTTCATCTGCCAAAAACAAAACGTAATAAGTAAAGCTAATTCTTCTCAATTTTCAATTTTTTATTATAATTAACCTGAATTTAGTTGCTTTCTGAAGAAGCCACAGTGTGGCGAATCGTCTGCCATATGTTAGTTAAAATTAAAAAGTGAAAATCGAGAAGAATTAATTTTACTTATTACGACATGGATTTTCATCAAGTATCGGCGGCATCAATTCAATTGACAAACAAAACGGTCTGCAGAAATGGCGAACAAGGATGCGCAACACAAACCAAATGGTTAGTACGTTCAACATGGCTATGGGAGTATTTTAAGATCGTAAAGCTAGCTGTGGTTGCAAAAAATCAACCACACTGACCCCACTAAGCTTTCAAGGGCTATAAGGCGGAAAACCTAATTTTGAGTCGACCTACAGTTCGAAGGTATCCGCTTCAAGCTAGGGATGCTGTTTATGATTTCAAAAGACGACAGCTCTTATCTTTCTTGAGGAACTTGTTTCAATACTGTGTCAAAAAGGGAGACGACATTCCTAAACCAAAGACGATAAATATGTAACTTCAACACAGTGAAGATTGGGTGCCAAGCGTATTACTCAGCATGCTGTTAGCCAGGAACAAAGGCCTGTACATGAAAGGAGTCAGTATACAACATCGTCAGCAAAGGTTCAAGCCTGCGGTGCAGACTTGGCAAGCTCCGTGTTACAGGACTGCGAGAAACCCTCGATAACTCTAGTTACACCACAGGAGCCAGTCCTAGAATTCAGCACAAGGCAGTTTAATAACAGAACAGGAAGAGAAGGTGCGTCTAAGTAAGAAGTTGAGTTTAGGGAAGGTAAATTAAGCCACTTTACCTGACAAGCTAGACCTGGAGTCGCCCACACTTTCTAAGGAATCGGACCTGGAGAAGACAAATCAGACTACACTGCCTAAACAGCTGGATTCTGGAAATCAGCTCCGCTTTTCAGCGACAAACTAGCACAAATAAAGTGGCAAGAACTACCGGTGCTGGAACTCGAGCGCATAAATCTCCAGCAATAAGTGGAGAAGTTCCCCGTATAGCCCAGCTGAATCTTTAGCACGCCGGAGCCGCTTGTTCGGTTTGACTGGATTGATGGCGTGGTGATGCACTCCAACTTTGGCAAAAACTTTTGTACTAAGCTGAACAACGAGAGGAATCGGAGCTTTGAGTCTAATGTACCCCCCATAGAATCACATGGAATAAATTGGTACACATACGGTTTTAAGACTGCTGAGGGAAAACAAATTGGAATGTTTGGGCGTAATACGAAATATTACGAAGAATTGGGAATGATTCCAAGGGAAATGATACGGCATATTGTCTGACAGCTAGGCAGCTATTTAAGCTCAAAGCCATTAACGATATCACAGAAGATGGTTCAAGAATGTTGTACAAAATTCAATCAACTGGGTGAGAACAAGGTTTTTCGATACTGGATGCCAGAGCGCGCAACAGTGGTGGGTAACGAACAAGGGGATCTCTTAGCGAAGATCAGTACAGTCAAAAAGCTCTTTGTTTGGAGACACCTGACGGAAATAGAAGGAAGGCGATCAAATAAACTCTGGAGAATTTGTCCATGGATTAAAGTTTCAAGAGCGTTCCTTAAGCATATGATGAGAAACGATGTAAATCGTGTATGAAACCAGACAAGAATCAACTTAGGATTCTTACAGGATTTCTCACGTGGCACTATAAACCCGGAGGACATCTTAATATAATATGTTAGGGTTCAAGGAAAACCTGCAGGCTTGCAGATGAAACACCAGAACAGCTTCTGACGTACTGAGAGGTTCTTTTTTGGAGGAGGGACGCTTTGGCAAGAGCATCTTGGATACCTGGAGCCAGCGAAGATCACACACCTTCTACAAGAAGTGGATCTGTTCAATGAGCTATAGATACTTCAACGAGAATGGGGACACAATAAATTTGTAAACGCTGATGTCCAAGACACCCAATTCATACAATCTACAATGGAATGAATTGATTTATATAATATTGTTATAATATTTTTGAAAATCAGTTTTTTGTAATTTTTTATGATCCATAGAATGGAAATTTTCGTTCAGGCTTTAAAAAATCTTCTTTTTTAGTTCTGATTTTTCATTTTTTTTTTTTTGATTCGACACTCTTTTGACTCCTCAGTGCTCCTCTTGTTGGCTTGAGATATACGACTCTCGTCGATATTTTTTGACCAATTAGTTGCAGCTTCACCGAATTATACGCATTAGGTCCATAATGATCAAGTAGGTGTTTGAACCTTCATTAAAACTGCATGCTGCTATCCAAGATGCCATTTTGACGACGTCTTTACCAGCAAATTTTGATTTTGGTATTTGCCCAATCAAATTGTTATAACTCTAGTTGCAATTTTGCGTATTTCGAACAAGACATCGTTTTAATAAGTCATTGCTGCTAAGTGACTTATATACAGGAAGAAGATAGCTTCGCATACTCTCATCCAGTGCTGGTTTATGCGTAAATGTCTCTTTTTTTTTCTTGGCTCTGCAAGAATTTGCACCTTTCAGAATTGCGGTGCTCGTGGTGAGGTTCGGCATGAATTTCTTGTTTCATTTTTTATATGGAATCAGGATATCTCTGGATGGCAAGACTGCAAAAAAGAGACATTTCTCTAATCAATTTTAGAGTCAATTTTGTTGTTTTGGGGGTGTTAGCTGCTGAAGACGAGGTTGAAGACTTGGCTTTCTCAATTTCAACTTTAGATCTTCGACCTCGTTTTTTGGCGTTTCTTTTTCTTTATCTTGTTGCTCTTTTTTCTTTTTTTCTTTCTTTTTCTAGAAGTGTAAAATTTTTGTTCACTTCTACTAAACGCCGATACGTGCGCGTTCTGACATGAAGAACGCACTCTTATTTATTTAATATGACATCATCTCCATACGGTTTTGAATCTATTACATGTGTATATGTCCATCTTCATCGCCAATGTAATTACTGTAAACTGCATTAAACAATTCTTTTGTCCTTTTAAAAATATTTATAGCTGAATCAGACTCCATTTTACATCATCCATGTACCGTCCCCAGATATAGTCAAATTATTAGATTCGTTATCAGCTTCTGTACTCGTATTGAATTCAATCTCTTCTTTGACTTCTTTTTTAAAAGATTGAGTGGGAAATTTGAAGAAATATCCATCAAAATTATAAACATTATACCCTAAATCGAGAACTCTCATCACAAAAACTATTCTTTGATTGATTTCGTACATATTTTTAGTTAAAGTGGCGAAGATTCGATATAAGTATGTCCTTCTAGAGGAACACTCAACACAAATTTTAAAGCCAAGACCTCTGTCCTTTTGCTGAGAAAATGAAATGTCACCATCACACTTTTTATAAGTGGACAGAGTCGAGAATACCAAATTGAAGCACAGGATCACATAATTAATAGTGTTATTTGTTGGAGGTTGAAGGTCATCACTTGATTTTAATTTTATTGGCAGATGAACTTGGTAAATCAGGACTATTTTCTTCAGTAAACTGATTACCTTTTTTTATTTTTTATTTACTTCGACGATTATTTTGATTACCCTTAAAATGACCACCAGTTTGAGGTGATTTTTTGAAAATTTTGAATGAGAAGGTCCCCTTAACATGTTTAAATGGTGAATTCTAAAACCCACACTCCAGCATGCATATAATTTTCAAAAGAAAACTAAGAAATCAAAAGTCCACAAAACATCAATAAAGAGCATTGTACAAACTACTATTTTATTGGGTCAAAAAATGTCGGAGTGAAATATGAATGGAAAGAATTTTTTGCAAAGAGTTTTCTGAATTGTTTCTTATGTTTTCTGTTCAAACGTCGAAAATGCATTTGGAGCAAGATTTTATTCAACATTCTAAGTTCGATGGACTTTAAATTGCTGCGCGAGTTTCCAGTATCCATTAATGTTTGCATCATCTTAAATGCAATAACTTCATTTTTAATGGGTGCTTGAGCATTCGTTAATGCATTTCAAAAACGTTGATTGAGATATTTCTCACAGTTTTCACTACACTAAAAGCATACGACAATAATTCCTGTGATGCAATTTAGAATTTTCTTCATGGCACCGATGAAATGAGAATCTTGGAATTTATTGTATTCGAACAACAAATATTTACATGTCCTGATTGTTTTGCTGCCTTTATCTTTTCAATACTTGGTCAGGCGCCGCAGGCCTATGACAAAAGCTATTGTCTATGATAAACTATTGAAATAGTTGTTTTCTGGGGGGTGGATGTTTCCACGAGGCTTTTATTATGATATGATAACTTTGAAGATAGAGCAGAGCTAAATAATTTTCGCGTTGTTTATTTGGTGACAAAGTTTTATCGAGTTATTTTTAGAAAAAAATTAGACAGAAATTAGATTAAAAGACCGGATTTTTCGTTAATTCAATAATCAATAATGGTTGAAAAGGGGGCAATGCTAAATTGTCCCTTTATATGAGTAGTTTATCATGTTTTTTCAAGTTCAAGGATCTTTGAATGATTGATGGCGTTTACTGAGCTTTCTAATTTTTTGGAAATAAGTTGATTAATGTTGGGCTTGAGATGAAGTTGCGTGTAATCGTTAATATGCATGGCTCAATACCCTTACTTATTCTTGAAGTTTTTCAATTCATGTATATGTAGGCGATGACGTGTATTTATTTGAATTGAACGGGAAAATGCTTCAATTTTTGTATTAAAAAAGGTAATACAATAGAATTCTTGAAATCTATTGAAAACGTTAATGGAGTAACACTTTCTCTACTTAATAGATAACGTCCTTATTCTAAGTAACTGATTCAGTATTAAAACTATTCATTATTCGTTGATAAACTGATTAGGAGAAGAGCTGAGCCAAAAATACAGTTAAGAGACCATCTCACCTAGATCCTACTTGCAAGTTTTACTTTAATGCATATAGTATACTTAATCAAATATATCCTAAAACTATCAATTTGCATGCTTCTTGGTGTTGTTAAAATTGTGTCTAATCTTAAAATGAATTTGTAGTTTGTATGGTGGTATGGTTGCAGTGCTAGCAGCTTAAGACGAAGGCCTCTGGTTCAACTCCCGTTGGTGACAAGATTTTTTACCGAATGATTCTTCGGGCGGCAAGCAAAATTTCTAGCCATACATACAGTCTTCCACAAAAGTCAAGGTACAGTGATATATATCATGAAAATTGTTTGATATTTTTATTTAAAAAACCTATAGTGATAAAATTTTTTTGGTATTACTTCAACTATAATCATTAAATTTAAATTCATGTAAAACAAAACGAAAATTCTGTCGTATTAATATATTATTACATATGATGTGTTGGAAAGTCAATGAATGAAGTCCACAAAAGTCATGGTACACCTAAAGAAAAATGATACAAATTGTAATTATAGTCTTGCATAGTTATTTGAATTATACTTTTCTTAATATTTTGTCGGATATCCTTTCATCTGAATTACTGACTTCAGTCTTTTAGGCATAGAATATACCAATTTTTTAGTAAATTCGCTGCTGATTCTGGCCCACTCCTCCAATATAGCATCCTTAAGCTGCGCCTTGCTTGATATCACTCTTTTTCGGATTTTTGTCTCAAGCTCATTCCAAAGATGCTCTATAGAGTTCAAATCAGGGCTTTGAGGCGGTGTAGCAAGCATGCGAGTATTGTACAATAGCCACATTCGAACTTTATGCGCAGTGTGCTTAGGGTCATTGTCCTGTTGAAACAAGAAATCTTCTCGCATACCTAATTTGGCTGCACTTTGTTTCATGTTGTTTCGTAGAATCTCTAAATAAGAGTTCTGATCCATAGTATTTTCGATGAATGTCAGATTTCCAACTCCAGCAGCAGCCATGCAACCCCAAACCATAACACCACCGCCTCCATGTTTTACTGTTTTAATAGTGTTCTTGGGATTAAATGCTTCTCCTACTTTTCGCCAGACCCTCTTATGCCCATTTACACCAAATATACAAAATTTAGACTCATCCGAAAATAAAACATTATCCCAAAACGTTATTGGTTTGTCAATATATGCTTTTGCAAATGTTATTCTTTTTTGTTTGTTTATGGAACTTACAAGAGGTTTTCTTCTAGGCGTACGAGATGAAAATCCACCTTCTACGACAGCTCTACGCACAGTTTCTGCGCTAACCTCCTTCTTATCATTAATTCCAAGAACATCGCAGATTTTTCTACAGCTTAGAAATGGATCTTGTTTTACCATTCGCGAAATTTTTCTCTTGTCCTTTGCACTTAGTTTAGATGGACGACCTGTTCGGGGCACATTTACCACTCTATTTTCCTTCTTAAATCGATTTATCACTTTTTGAATGGTTGACCGACTTCGCAACACTAGTTCAGCTATTTCAGAATATGATTTGCTCTGATTTGAATGCAGATTAATAATTATTTCACGCTCCTTAATACTCAACTCCTTTCGACTCATTTTTTAAAAATTTTATTAAATAAAAGATACACTACGAATACGGACGCGATATTAAAAACAGCGGCCTACGGTTGTTAACTCACTCTGATAATATGAACTTTGGGGATTCCCCTTTTTACAAATAACAGGGCATTTTCTGCAACTGTACCAAGACTTTTGTGGAGTAGAAAAGAGACATTGCCAACAAAAAATTATTGTCTTCAATGATCATTATTGCCGAATCCCTTTAAATTTATGAAAACTTAAATTCAACAGAACTCGTATTATTACCATTTCATAACTTTTGGTTTTCAAATAAAAATATTGATTCAGTAATACAATTTTCAGTTACCGATTCTCTGTACCTTGACTTTTGTGGAAGACTGTATATCTTCAACGCAGGTAATTGCATAACACAGGGCCATGTGAGTAGCTGCTGACTAAGTTTCATTGTTTGCAATTGGAACATTTGGTATATGCACATGACATTCATACGCTGAGGCTGATGTTACTTCAATGTGACTTTGGCTGCTATAGGGATATGAGATGCCCTACAACTAAGCTTTTCTCTACTACAAATAGGCATGAAGATTTGAGCCATTCTTCCCACTAGACGTAATCTTATTTTAACGATCAATCGTCTTTTGTTTTGGATCCTTGTTAATTGCAATATGGTCCTACTGAAAAGCAGGGCTTCCTAGTGGATAAATACTAGCATAAGAATTTGGTGACCAGGCTAGGAGGAGGCTCTCGACTTGCAAGGCTCTGCTCATCCTTGCTCATGTTTTAGGGATGAGAATGATTAATTTTTTATAGGTAAGAATGATTATCTTTGGTAAACTTAAGCAACAGCTCAAGGACTATTGTCCTTACTCTAAAAAAGTGTTAAATGGCATGGCCAAGGGGATGTTTGGTTCTAAATATGCGAACTTCAGGCATCTTCGGTGTCAAATAAAACCCTTACCCCGGTATATTTGCCTTGCAAGGTTGAATTATGGATGCACTCATGGGACTAAGAATGAAGCTCAAAAAATTCAAAATGGCGTGAATCGGCCGCAGGATTTCGGCCCATCAGATGAGAACTGTACGACTCCAGTAAGGGGATCTAAACCTTGGCACAGCGAATAGCAGTGAGTTTGGGAGGGAGGAGAAGTTCGTTTATACCCAGAGTGTAGAGCTCCCATACACGCATGTGTGGACTACCGACTAAAAACCAATCCTGTTAACCTGAGGTCCTAGCTTGGAACCGCTTGATACATTACTTAAGGAAAGGCCTCGTTTTTCTATGCCTCTGCGCCGTCGGGTTGAAGGGATCCCAGTTACAGTGAGAGAGGGGTTACTGGAAAACATACCTCCCATCAATGCCTCCAGGCACTCTTTTTTTAATGAAGTGACCGCATTGTTTATCCCACCTCTTGCATAAAAAAAGTTTGATACATCTTCTGCGTAAAATATTGGATAGTCTAAAAAGATTTGAGCCTTTTGGTTACTAGATGGTGTTCGTTGTCATATATCGGGCAATACTAATCAGATTGAGTCAAACTGACATGCGTTTGAAAGATGATGTTACAGTTTACAATTTTCATAGAGGCAGTTTTCTATTTCTTCATTCTTGTCAAAAGTTGTATTCATGTAAAAATGAGTGAAATTTCTGAAAAAATTCGTTATATTTTACAATATCACTACGATCAAGGTGAGAATGCATCGCAGACTCGTGAAAAAATTGGTGGTGTCTACGGTCAAGATACTTTATGAAAAGTCTTAGCCAAGAGATGGTTCGCTCACTTTCGTTCTGGAAATTTTGATGTCAAAGATGCACCTCGCTCAGGTCGACCAATCACTGAAAAAGTCGATGAAATCTTACAAAAAATTGAAGAAGACCGACACATAAGCACCCATGACATTGCTAAGGAACTGAACATCCATCACCAAATAGTTTTGAACCGGCCAGAATTGATCAATAGAAAGGGCGTTGTCTTCCATCTTGACAATGCCAGATCACATCTTTGATGACCCGGCAAAAATTGACAGAGCTTGACTGGGAAGTTTTAATGCATCTACCGTATAGTCCAGACCTTGCATCATCAGACTATCATTTGTTTCGGTCTCTGCAAAACTTCCTTGATGAAAAGAAACTCACTTCAAAAGGGGACTGTGAAAATCATTTGGCCAAGTTTTTCGCCGATAAACCACAGAAGTTCTATACAGATGGAATAATGGCTCTACCCAAAAAATGGCAAAAGGTCATAGATAATACTGGACAATATGTACTTAAATTAAATGAAAGAAATATTCAATCAAAAAATGACAAAAAAGGCTAAGTACTTTTTAGACTTACCAATATGCACTACATAGAGATAGTGACTTACAAATCGTGTGCAGGTAAGACTCAAAACATCAATGCCCGCTCAAAAACTGGGTTAGGTGGAAGACATCACTATACCATCGATTGAGTCATAGCCTCAGATCGGGTGAGACGCACGGTCCATTTCCCCGTCCATCCAGGATTGTGGGAAATCGTTGAGTGAGTGTTGCCATTTTTTGTGCACAGCCACCACCATATCGCCTCTCTGTGCGTGTAAATCCTTCGGTGCTCTCTAGCAAGGAAAGAGATAGGTGTCACACCTGGGATGAGCAGCACTGACGACTCGGAGACAGTCTGATATGTAGATACAATCCGTAGCACCTCTCATCACTGAACATGTGCCAGGCGGTTCGTCGCTGCATATTTATGATTTGTATTCGAGTAATAGCACTGACTTGTACGGCGCTTAACAGAAGTCGCCTTCTTGATGATGTAGGTCCTGTTATGTTGTCCATTAGTCGATTGAGCGCTGATTCACTCCTTGCACCCTTATCAACCATTGCCTGATTGGCGAATTGGCATAGCTAACCTAAGTTGAGCTTGTTCAACCGTGCCTCCGGTGAGTAGCGCCGTAACCTCATCTATAAAGTCAATCAATCATGATTTATTCGACCGCTCAAATCTCAGTAGCTCGATGTTTCACAGGTTTGGCCTAACGACAGAGCCTTGAGCAACTGTCGATGTAACTTCTATCCTTCGCTTTCCTCCTTTCATGTCCTAGAGCAGACTCCAGCCCGTGAGGTTGCCTTCCAGAATCTACACCCGATATTTTGGCATTTGGGAAGGGCTTTCCAATGCCCCGTCAGACCGTGCTCAACATCTCCGCAATCGCACTAATGATGAAATGCTCTAAAGCTTACTGCCATGGAGAGGTTGCCAGCAGAATGGATCGTGCCAGGGAGTCTTCGCTTGATGAGTTTCCCCAGGCAGACAGGGAAAGCCGTGTCTAGCATATATAGCGGGCGTTACGCACATACCGACTCAGGATTTCTTTTCCCTTTGCTGATCAGTACGAGCCTCGCTACTTTCCATTGCTTAGGAAGAACCCTTCGTGCAAGGCAGCAAATCGGCACAAATGTTGTAAGCAACCCCATGAGTTTCGTCGTGGACGACATCAAAATGGACGAAATGTACAGGAAAAAGAGCCCATGCAGTCTCGTTCATCGTTCTGCTTAATGTAAAAGGGGCGTCCATAGGTCATCGAGATTTCTGCATGACTATAATATACCTTTGCCAAAATTGGTAACTTCTAAAATAAGTTTAGTGGAAGGTTTGGAGGTAAAGAGCGCTGGTCAGAGTGCTCAACACCTAAAAAAAGGTCTTGGGTGTACAACTTAATAACTGGAATTTCTTTAGTGAAATTTGATGCTTTATTGTGGAAAAATCTTACAATATATTTTATTCAAAGTATTGTCCATCCGAAGATACAACATTTCCCCATCTTTCAGGCAATTTATGAATTCCATCCCAAAAAAATTGTGCCGGCTTGGCGGCAAAAACGAATCTATCCAATTTCGGATGCCTTGCTCTGAAGTGAAGCGTATTCCGGTGAGGGCGTTTTGCATCGAGCGAAATAAATGAAAGTCAGGCGGCGCAAGGTCCGGACTATAAGGCGGGTTGGCCAAAACTTCCCATTCACTATTTTCCATATAGTTTTCACGGGTCTTGCAACATGCGGCCGAGCGTTGTCATGATGAAAAATTATAGCCTCGTGTCTGGTCGCATATTCCGGGCGTTTTTCGATGATGGCACGCTTCAAACGTATTAATTGTGTTTGGTACAGGTCACCTATGATTGTCTGGCCCGATTTCAACAACTCATAATATAACGGCCACTTCTGATCCCACCAAATACACAGCATAACCTTGGCGCCATGGATATTAGGTTTCACCGTTGATTTGGCTGGTTGGCCGGGCTCCACGTATGACATTTTGCGCTTGGGATTGTCATAATGGATCCATTTTTCATCCCGTCACGATCCGATGCAAAAATGATTTTCAGACATACAGAAGCGCCGTTCAACGTCTCTCGGCTTCAACTCATAGGAGACCCAATTACCTTGTTTCTGAATGTATTCGGCAGCTTTCAAACGTTTCGAAATGGCTTGCTGAGTCACTCCCAACGATTTGGCAAGTTCGTCTTGCGTTTGACACGAATCCTCATCGAGTAGCGTCTCCGATTCTTCGTCTTCAAACTTTTTTGGCTGTCCTGGGCGTTCTTTGTCTCTGATGTCAAAATCGGCACTTTTGAAGCGTTGAAACCATTCAAAACACTGTGTTTTCGCTAAAGCATTGTCGCCATAAACTTCTACAAGCAAACGATGACTTTCCGCAGCAGTTTTCTTTGCAAAAAAATGACCCAACAGAACCTTCCGCAAATGCTGTCTTTTTCTCCAATTTTCGAAGTTATTCATCGTGAAAAATAATAATGATGCACACAAGATAAAATTGTTTTGTTGACTGATTTTGTCAAATGTACCTTCAAAATGACATATATTTGTATATATATATATATATATATATATATATATATATAAAGTTCGAGCTTTCACGATATTTATTAGTACGGACATCTAGCGTCAAATTCGTTTATTAAGTTGTACACCCATGTAAAATCAGTATCAGGAGACCGTTTTAATTCTCTGCAAGTTTACTAGGTATGAGGCGGGTAGTACTGTTTATGAGAGGGATATGGAAGCTAAAACCAAAAAGCAAGTATTTGATAAGCAGACAACGAACTCTTACCTTAAAAATATTGGAATCCTACACATCAATCACAACAGAAGAATTCGGCCAAACGCAACTTATCTCAAGATAAGAGCGGTAGCGTAATGCAGTTTAGTAAGTTTTCTAAAATGACGCAACATAATCGAAAGATGGGTAGCTCTTTGGCTGTTGTTGGCCGACCCGCTCCAAAGTATTTTGCTACGACTGACAGTGATCAAACCCCAAGATTGCTGAGCAGAAGTGCTGCAGGATATCTGAGGAAATGTAAGGCCCAAAGACACCAACACTGCCATTAAAAGAGTACGGCCAACGCAGTTGGTCACATACTCGTCGAATTTGGAAGAGAAGCCGACAATAAAGGAGCATTTTGCAACGCAGTAAAAAAAGTCCTCGGCAAAAGTCCAACTACAGCCTTGCTCCAGACGATGGCAATGGTCGAAATAAGAAACATTAACTATCTCACGGACCTGGTTTAGGTAGAAGCGGCCATCAAAAGAACTCCCTAGCGTGGGTAGGATCAAAGTGAGGCTGACACCAGGAAACTATAGGGGACAATGCATGGCCATCATTAACTTGACTGTAAAGCATACTGAACAAATTCTGCATAAAGGTGAGAGTAAGAATAGGGTGGGTCGTCTACAGGATACGGCGAAGTGAAGGGCCTCTTCAATGTTTCAAAGGCCTCGGTTGGTCACACCACACAATTATACAAAGGACCCAATAGGAGTTCCCTATGTTACAAAAGCGGTAAATGGGGCATATAACAAAACAGTGTGCAAAGGTGGCATACTGTACTCTTTAGAAGTATGCTGATCCAAGACCGGATCTTAGGCACATTTTGGGATCAGAAAAATGTCGGGTTTTCCAGGAAGCCCTAGCCAAGGCAAAATCAGAACTTCAATGACCCGCATCCGGCAGCTAAGCCTACCCCACAGTTCAACTGCCCAAAACCTGCTTGAGCAAGCTTAACGCTTTGGCGGGTGCTGTCTCGAACGCAGACGGCAACGTGCTCGTTGGGGGGGACTTCAAGGCTAAAACAATCAAATTGGGCAAGCCTCAAACAGATCCGTGGGGAAAACGAGTCCAAAAAATGTTGACAAGGATCGTAGGATGGCGCTCGTTATACTAAATACTGGAAATACGCCGAATTACCGCCATGTAGGCTGCGAACGAACTATACCGGACATGACATTCACCTCGGAGTCCTTAGTACGGAGAATACACAATTGGAAAGTATTAGAGGACTACTCAGCCAGCGACCATCAGTGTATTCTGCTTGAGATCAGTGATGTTGTCTTCCAACGTCCGTGCTCTTGGCTCGTTACAATTGGGTGGAACATTGGTAGGATGGGCGTCAAAAGGTTCATCGAAGTGCTCATGGCAGGTGCTCCGCGGCAGCGTGCTTTGCAGGGAACAGAAGAACTGGCCGCTCAAAATGTGGTGAACTCAACTATGAGTATCATCACGACTGCTTGCGGCGCTTCTATGCCTCGCGGAGAACCGCGACACGACTAGCCCCAAGTGTGCTGGTGGTCGACTAAAATTGCTGATAAGCGAAGGGTGGGTCACAAGCTTCGACGTTAAAGTTGGTTAAAGTTGATGAACTCTTTGCTGGGATAGGTTATCCTCGTAATCATAGGCGGGCGTCGAGGGCGAAAATGCCCATGAAGTGTCTGCTGAACATCCACTTTTTCATTAAAACTCCAGTGAAATTGTCGGGGGCTTTCGGCTCATCAAATCTATGGACCACGCCGGTTTGGACTTCCTCAGGGAAAGCGTCAATATGATTAACGGGGTATAGGATAGCTTGGGACCCAAGCTAATTTCAACTTGGTAAATTCCTTTCAGCCCATTGCCATTCACGAAAGTAAAACTTGGAGATTTGATGTAGAGTCTACGTATCCAAATACGATATGTTTCGACCTTCAATTTTTAAATTTTGAAGAACTGTAGACTTATGACATCTATTACAAGTAGCTAAGGTAGAAGGGAAGAGACTTGGAAAGATTACAGTTTGGGATATTTTTCGGACCACATCTGGATACCGTTCAATTTTAACTTGATAGAAGAAGCGCCAGAGTCCTTCAGGAATACTAAAATAAAGACGAAGGAAAATTAGTCAGGTTTTTTTAGGGCTAAAATGTCAAAAATACCCAATATTAAAATAAAATCAAACGATTGACGAACAGGGTGAGAACATAGATACGTTCGAACAAACTATGGGAGCCGCTTGTAGAGTTGTGGAGAAATGAGGATCTGGCGAATCTCAGGAAGCTAACTAGGGAAATCTTCATCAATATAAATACTGAAGAAACTGTATTGATAATCTATCAAGTCAACCAAGAAACAGGCTTGAGTGATATACCGCCAATCTTGTCCAAAAACATTCCAATCCCTTTTTGCTTAAAAAGTGGGATGGGATCTGAACAGGGAACATTGGAGCTGTTGATGTTTACCCATTCAATGAAGAACAAGATAAAAATAGAGAGGACATCTATTCGTCACGTCTTTTTGCAACTATCCCTGCGACCTTGTTTCCAATTGGGTATCACATTGAAGTAAACAAACATATATAAAATGCTAAATATGACTTCGTTGCAGAAAACACTTCAAAAATGGGAAAAAAGTATCGAATATCAATAAAATTGAATGGGTACTCGGGAACGAAAACACTTTCATATCGATAACTCATCGTCTTTCAGCATTGATGCACAGGAACCGTCGCTTCCTTTGCAATACCAATGACATTCACAAAATAGGTGTAATTCTTTTTTCACTGCAACCGGAATTTTATTTCGGACATGCCCTCGAATTGAAAAAACAACTACAAATCGCAGCGTGATTCAGGCGTTAGTAAAATTTGGCGTCCATGTTTGGTTGGCACATTGACAATCAGACTCGCCAGAGGAGAAATCTTGGAGAAATTGGAAATTATGGGAAATGACACGAGAATCAGACTCTGCGGACTCGGTCATATCATTTCCCATGCAATTTATATGGGCAAAGCGGTTCCATTTTCATTTTATTCCCCATTGTACCCATTCTCCGGCCTGTAATGACAGCCGTGCGATGGATAATCTCCACCGAATGTGGAGTATATCGGTGCATGACATCGAGCAAATCGTTAAGGATGAACGAATCCATTGGACAATATGAAAAGGTTTTCTCCGTTCAAATCTACTGGCCAGACAAGATACTCCCGATCATTGTTGCATGGTCCGCGTCACCTACTGGTTCTTTGGTAGGTTAGAATTTTCAGAATCACGAATAGAATTTATCCAGGAAATGATTAAACGCGGTCAATAATAGCCAACGAATTTCAAACTAATTTAATATCCTTCGTCCATAAAACCTTAGAGCGTATTTTAGACATTCATCCGTGGAAGATTCTAGAAAGAATACCGTTATCTAAATCACAACATGAGTATCTAAAATTTAAGTCTGCAGATACTGCCTTTCATGAGATTTTAAGTACGCACGGACGCTCCGGAGCCGTCCAAGATTCTCTTGTCCAGATACGGGTAGAGAGATTCTGAGGATAATTGTTTACCTTCAATTCTGCCAAATAGAGTCATTCAGCCGAGGGATCCGAAAGTACGGGTACGAGGTGGAAAATCTCTCCTGCTCTGGATACGTGTAATAATATTCTGTCGGTATTAGACAAAAAGCAGATTAAGGTAGTGGAGTATGCCGATGACCTGAGAGCGCTATTTTAGACTCCATGCCATAGGAATTGACCACGATGGTGGCTGACTACACGATCTCTAAGCTGGGCCCTAGAAAACATTTCCCTGTTCGCTTTCCATACAGAGCAGGCTGGAGATTCGAGATTGCGAAGTGGCGGAGAGCTACGACCAACTTCAACAATGGTTCGATGGAATGGGGATTCGGTACACGAATGTTTTCTGAAATGCAGAATGTTCCCAAACTTTTCGACAAACAAAGTAAATGTGATCCAGGCAAATATATTGATCATTCGAGAAACACGCGATATATTGAAGTATCAATCCTCTACATATAGCAAGAGCGTTACTATTTTCTCGGAGAGTCCTCCGTAGACAGTCCATTCGCTGTTCTCTAGTTTTCGGTATAGACGGGCGGACCTACAGGCCCCTTCAAAAAGCAATATTTTATCAGCACACGAAATTCTTTTTTTTCCATCTTTTTTCAAATAACAAAAGTAGCTACACTCACAACGCAATATCTCACAAATTAATGGCCGGACTGCTGTCAAATGTTGATACATATCGTTTGAAGGCTGGTACTACCTAAAAATCATATGGATTTAATACTAGCACCGCCATCTGTGTATCAGACTAGGGACTTTTTAATTGGCCTGTTATTAGTCAAAACGAGAAGATTGAAGTTGACCACCAACTGGTTTGCTCGAAGGCGGAACAAAAGGCTGGGAAGAAGGCTCAGCGTCTGAAAGAAATGTAGCTAAGCACCCTTCAGAACAGCCAGAAGGAGCAAACCTTACACGACGGCGAAAATGCCAGAAGCAAACAACGAAGTGACGTTACCCTGGTAAAGCTTGCAGACGGGGAAGACACATGTTGACGTTTACAAGGAAATTAGGAGCCAGCATAAAGACAGCACGAGCGACCAAAATAAGCAGTCTTTTCGTTGAATTCGTGGCGGAATCTACAGAAAACGGCGCATTTACCAATGCAGTCATCGATTTGGAAGAATCGAAAGCAATAACTTCGATCTGCAGCAAATGGCGTCGACAGAAATGAAGGCCATAGATTGTGTCGTAGAAGCAAACAGCTCAGGGTGAGGTTCACGATTGCAAATCAAAAAGGGCGAAAAATTGCAATCGTGGACTTTCCAGAAAAAGATACTGAGCGACTTCAGATATAGGAAAAAATTAAAATCGGATTGAATATATGAAGAATTTTCCAGGCTGCTCCTTATTCGATGTTATAGGTGCTTTGCTTTTGGGCACATTTCACCAAACTTCAAAGGGCCAGATCGGAGCAGCCTGTGCAACTAATGCAGACTCCTGGAGCACAAGGTGAAAGACTCCACAAATACAGCATTCTGCATCTTGTACAAATCGAAAGGAACGCGGCCCGAAGATCTGGCTCATGCCCCGGGAATGGGAAGGTGTCCTATGTTTAAGGAGGCACTAACCAAGCCAAAATCCAATAATTGATCCACGTCCAGCAAATCAATCTGCACCGTAGCCCAATCGCACATGACCTGTTGGGCCAGACTGAGAAAGGGAGTTGACCTGCCTCTGATATGTGAACAACCCCGCAGCAGAGAAGAGACAGAATTGTTCAACCACCAATTTGGCACTGATGCCATTTGGCTACGAGATAGCGCTGGGCTCAGAGTTCAGAACAACGCCTGTTGGGATGGTTTCCTGCATATCAGGTGCTTAGATATAACGTTCTTCAGTATGTACCTAACGCCAAATGACCCAATGTCATCCCTTCACAAGAGGCTTGATGTACTGAAGGACGCTGTCTCGAACACAGCGGGGTGGATTCTTGTTGGTGGTGACCAACGCCAAAACAATTGAATGGGGAATGCCTCATCCCAATTCAAGTGTAAAATGAATTCCATAAATGGCAGTTAGAGCTGGAGATGTCATCATATACGTTGGAAATACACTCACTTTTCATCGGTCTGGCAGTGAGGCAACTATTCTGGCCGATACATTTGCTTCAGAACTCTTTGTGACTATGGTGCAAAAGTGGGAGTATAGAAAGACTACTGCTGGTTGGACATCATCAAAGAAGTAAATAGGCATCCGTGGGACTTGGGTTATAAGGTCGAAGATCGAAGCCTCAAGGATGCTGCTTAACGTACTGAATGTCTGTCTAAAGAACTTATGCTGATTAGCAAATGAAAGAGGAACCCAGAGCGACTACCTGCATACAGCCCCTTATGCATGCTAGATGCCGCTAGAGATCATCATGGGGAGATTCACTGAGGGGATTCGCGCCACCGGGGTCTACTTCCACATTAATACGGCTCTAGTTCAGGACTAATCATCATTGATGCAGTGATGGAAGTAGTGGGCGCAGTTCAGCTGGCAAAAGAGCACAGCCATCACTTACGGCAAACAGAGCTGTTCATGGCGATTGAGGTGAGGAACGCCTTTAATTCCTCTAGATGGTGCTCTGAAAGTATCTTTCAAAGTGCCGATATGATACACAAGGACGGCAAAAAATGAACGTCACATTAAGTGTTGCACAAGGTTCCATTCTAGGCCCAGACCTCTGGAATGCCTCATATGAAAAACTTTTGAGGCTACAACTGTCAGACGAGTCGCTCGTGATCGTAGAGGGGAGGACATACATACCGCACTGTCTCCGAGCCGACAATGCTGATTATTGTGAGAGTGGCACTTCTCGGACTCCTGGCAGAAGAATGAAGGAGGATCTACCTGCATAGGCAAAATAGGAAAGAGGGACGCGTCCTCCTTTACAGCTGAAAAGTTAGCCTACAGGTAGTTCAAAGTAATGTGGCAAAAAGTTTCAGGCTAGGTTTTCAAGGTGACAGGGGAAGAACGAAGTATATCAGTCTTATGCTGATTTGAGTCCTGACTCGGGGCGTAAATAGCCTTCACCTCCCAAGCACAAAAAATTATCATGATTACTGAATGAATTTAATTTGATCGAACGTTTTTCTCAAATTTTCCAACGGTCAAACAGCTTGAGCAAGAACACGTATCAATCGTCTGTGCTGCATACTTGATTTAAGACGCCACACTCTCCTAAAAATAGTTCACTCATTTTAATAGAATCAGAATTTGTTTCTCACACAATTTATAAATAAAAACCATCTTCACGTGCAAAATATTTCGCAGCAAATGTTACAAAAAATTTCCCTTTCAATCCATGAAAAAAAACCACAATATCTGTTCATCCTCATTTATATCTTCCTTGCATAAGTCTTACCACGCATACACTAATATAATTCAAGCTTGTGCGCAACAAATTGCAAGCTCCTAATGATTTGTTAAAAAGATGATACTTGAATAATGTGTTAATGTACTTAATGGATCTTTTGATAAAAGGAAGATTTCACTATTTAGAAATGAAATTGTTATGTAGGTCATTGTACGGAATGCTTATACTCGCCTAAGTGAGCGCGAGACGATGGCTGGATTGAGTTTGGCTGGATACATGAATATACAATACAATAATAGCAACACCACAACCCACGGGCAATAATAACATCAAATAACTAATTGCGCTTATGAGCAGCATCTCTTTCAGCGAATCATATAACTCTTTTGTATGTGGCAATTTATCGCCTTACAAACTTAGATTATATTGCATATGAGGAAATATATACTGTATGAGTTAATTTTCGTATTGAATGTTGGAAGAGTAGTGTAGACTTTCACATTTATAGGCTAAGAGATCCGAATATTGAATGATCGTTTTTTTCGTGAATGGCATTCAGTTATTTCACGCTACACAAAGTTCATAAATTCCACGGATAAAGATTAATTTAAAAGAATTAAAATTCTTTAGGCTATTTTATGTATTGTGAACGTCGAGTTTTTACTTATAGCGGAATGTTCAAATATTACGTATGCGAGTAGGCAATTATTTTGTTAAACGTTATCTTGGGTCACATGGTAGAGTGTTAATAAATAATTTATGAATGTGTATCTAGTTCTCCTACCTCAAGCCCACAAATAGTTTTCTTGAAGCAGTTGCATTCTTCAAGTCAGTAATGGTTTTTAAGGGATTTTTAATAGCTTAAAAATTCTAATGAAATTTCCAAAGATAGTAAATGAGTTCAGGTCTTGGAACTCTGCGTTATCGGCAGCAAGGAGGTAAGGCCAACGAACATTTTTTAATCCCCTAAAATGATTGTCTGCATTTCATAAGTTGAGAATTAGACCCTGCTCGTAGAAACCAACTCCTGCCTACTCAACTTCTTTACTTTAATAGAAGTGGGCTGCAGTCTTGGAAAATATAAACCTATAAAAGTGAATAATTAGATTAATTTTGACGCAAAACCTCAAATGGGTTTATTTGAAAAACAGCAATTTTTTCCTGAAAAGCGGTCGACCTTGGTTTTTGGAGTGAGCAGACAAGTTTCGACTGTCACTGTAGATGACTCAAAAGAGTCGAAACGCGTCTGCTCACTCCAAAAAGCAAGGCCCGACGGCTTTTTTATTTTTGAAATTCACTTTTATTTTTTAGTTAGTATGATTTTCTTTGATTCTTCTTTTACCCAGAATTGATACTTCAACGTCTCCGTCGAAATCGAAGCATATGCTCCTGTGACCAAAAAGTAAGGTGACATTTGAATTTAAACTGCGCGCGTCGAAGGATTTGGAGAATTGTTTTTTTTAGGTTGGCAGTACTGTCAGTGACATCTATGTCAAATTTACATGTCAAAATATTCATTAGTGTTTGAGATACGCGTCGTTTCCGGGATGGCCTTCAGTTCCGTCTTCGCTGCAGCTTGAATCTCCTCTATCGTATCAAAACGGTGTCCCCGGAGCGGTCTTTTGAGCTTGCTGAGCACCCAGAAGTCGCATAGCGCCAGATCAGATGAATACGGTGGTTGCGGAACCATAAGGGTTGAGTTTTTAGCGAAATGATCACGTATTACGAGTGCAGTATGGGATGGTGCATTATCGTGGTGTAAAAACCAAGAATTGTCTTTCCACAATTCCGGCCTTTTAGGCGGATAGCGTGACGCAAACGACGCATACCGTTCAAATAATATTCCTTGTTGACTGTTTGGCCCGGCGGAAGGAATTCATAATGCACAACACCACGATAATCGAAGAAGAGAAGAGGTTGATGGTCGCCCAGGACGCTCTTCGTCTTCGACACGTTCACGGCCGGCTTGAAACTCACTATACCACTTGGTAAACATTTTTTTTAGACAAAGCCTGATCACCAAACGCTTTCTGCACCATCCTCAACGTATCCGCAGCAGAAAATTGATTCCGCAAACAAAATTTAATGCAAAATCAACAAATTTCTACATCGCAAAAAACGAAAAACTAACTTTTAGCAGCTCACAAAACGACGCGTATTTGAATAGATGTCACTGACAGTACTACCAACCTAAAAAAAATAAGTCTCCAAATCCTTCGACGCGCGCAGTTTAAATTCAAATGACAGCTTATTTTTTGGACACAGTAGTAAGTTTTTTGACTTATCTGAGTATACGTTTTGCATATAAGTATTGTGAATTATCTGAATCTGACATACATTCAGGTCTAGATAAAATTTTTATGAGTTCCACCGACTTATCAGCGCCATACCGACCAATTCGTTGAGGACTGAGCCGCGTTGTGTGGGTATTAAAAGTTGAAATTGAGATTATTTACAAATAGGAGTGATAGTCGAATTTTTGTTCCGCCACATCTCGCCGGAGTTATTGGCTGCTAGAACGGGATATGGCGTGCGAGGTTACCAGTAAAAGGGCTTGTGCAAGGTAGGTTGGACAGGGCACATTTCTAGGAGCTGTGGGTCATAGGTCGGATGTCACACGATAGGAGTGAGGAAGACTCCATGTGCAGCTTTATAGTAATCGAGCAGTCACTCAAGCCAACCACCCGCAAACCGCATAACACTGTTCCAAAATTTCAATTGCAGATTTGAAAAATTTAGTTGCCCAAATTTAAATTTTTTTAAATCATAAAATTTAAAAAGAAAAAAAAAATTATTATAAATATAAATTTATATTGTTTTTTTTATACATTAAATTTAAATTTTTTCTTTGCATTGATATTCTTTGTAATATTTATCTTTTATTATGATTTAAATTTTCAATCTATTATTATTTTTTTTTATTAACTTAATTACGCGAATCTGTAAATTGAAATTTCGGACATGAGAGCACTGATTTAGTGCATCACATCCATGTATTACATTGGTGAATGCAATCTAACTCGGCTGAGCTAGTAGCGGATTTCGATTTACAGGTGCGGCAGAAAAATTATGCGAAGATTTGGACGGATCGTGGAAGTCTGCTTTTGATCGTCACAGAGACACGTCGGTAGAACTGCGCCGGCAAGCGATATATTAGCGGAATAATTGAGTATACTAATCGAAAATCGAAATGTGATCGAAGAATGTGGAGTGAAGTAAGATAAGAAATGACGCGGGTAGTAGATGCAAATGATATACGGGGATCTTCCTATGTGCGAGATAATGAGTGGTGGTCCCTTGAGGTTTATCTAAAAGTGCTCGAAGGTGTTAAAAAAAGAAGAGATAAATATTTTGGATATAACGGAGTTGTATAGGTAGTTAATACAAACAGTTGAAACAGTGAATGAGAGATTAATCACCACAAGACATTCATTTGTGCAATACGCGAAACACCGGCCTATTAGAGATGTCGTGCCTCTGACTCGTGGAAAGCAGAAGAAGGGAGAAAATTGGCGATTTCTTCGCAGAAGTGGGCACCGTTCCGGTCAAATTGCATTGAAACCGCATGACTGCGATTGAAGTCATCAATTTCGTTGCAATTGCTGCAACCAATTTCACCTTTCAATAAACCGGCCTAGCAAGTCACAGCGTTGGGGAAAATGGAAAATCGACAAAGCTCGTAATCAGCAGGCTAGCGAAAAGCGAAAAATTATCTTTGGTTGAAGTTACGAGTCTGCAAGCATTTAGCACGGATTTCGAGTTTCTGAGTGGATTCGAAGATACCAGTAATGTATGAGCCCGGTCGATGACTTGGACTTTTAGCCGCGATACGTGTTCCAAAGCTTGCTGGTTGAACGGTGCATAGCGGAGAGTGGAGCGAGTGTGCCCACGTGATAATCTCGTGACAGCTTAATTGAATAAATTTATTATTGTTGGACTTGGCTTCACCGCACGGCACCGACTCCGAACAAACATTTTTTTTAACACTTCAATTGTTGCGTTCTTGGTTAGATTGAAGTGAAACTTGTCACTATACCGTATCGGTCCTCGCCAAAAGATGCAACGGATCGCGAAGCTCAAAATCAAAACCCTACAAGGAACTACTTGTTGATGTAGTGACCCAAAGCTGCTTGTCTCAACACCATATATGATTTAGAAAATTAATTTATATAAAGTGCAAACGTTTGATTTCGAATTTTCCTTCCCATCTCAAGATTTGGAAAACGTAATAATTCTGGTGCAAGCGCTCGTAACGTACAAAAAAAACAACAAAATTTGTTTTAGGCACCATTGGACTTCACCTACATCATCAGCGGGCGCCTGGCGAGGATATTGGGTAAGTACCCTTATGGTTTTCTTTATTTTTGCATGAGAATTTATATGTGAATTCTACAATGGTATTCCAAAAACGACATGTGTGTCTTCCAAGATAATTATCCTTATTTGAATAAAGCAATACTAAATGACTAGAAACGTGAAAAATTGCAACGAACGAAGTAAAGTTAATGTTATCCGAACCGAGAAGAACATGTCTATTTTATAATTCTAAGCACAAGTAAGAATTGAGGGGAATCTTATCTTTACTATTTATCTATTTAAATATATTAACGTAAATTTACCAGAATATTTGCACTGAACCGAAAAATAAAGAAATGTTGAATTACATGGTACCCTCAGTCTTTCCTTTCGTAACACTTGACCAGGTATGGGACCCGCAACGTTGGCCGGCCCCTCCACTATAATGAGCTAGCCATCCCCTTGTGATGTGTTTCAGGTGCTCTTGCCCGGGTAGAGTGGCCTTCCGCTCGCGTGCCCTTTGATGGTATAGTGTTATGTGATTCCATCACATAGTACTATATCATAAATCGGCCACGTTTATATTTCTCATTTAATGGAAAAATTCATGCAAATTATGTTTGTGTGAGTTTTTCTCTTAAATGGGAAATATATGGCCACGTCTACATTTGGATCTTGATCCGGTTGGGAGGATGCGAGGGGGTACCGCTTCCACCTGGCTGTTGCACTCTTATTTGTGGGTCATAAGTTTCGACGAAATCCCTTTAAGTCCATCCGTTATCTCCAGGCCCGATTTGTCCTCTGACTCAGCAATTTATAAGCTCTGAATAGGTTACCTCCTTTCTCGACTCCGGTCGATACTCCTTTGACCCCGAAATTAATGGATACGAAAAATATTTTGGTAGTGGGTCTTGTGTTGGGGAAAAGAACCCGCCCCAGGACACCGCAACGCTAGTGTGCCAGCGCATCCACGCGTCTCTAGACAAGGCCAAATCTCGGCGGATCCTACCATCTTCTTTCGCCGAGGCAGCAGACCAGCGCTGCAGTCCTTTACGGACATTACATCTACACAATTCACTACAGCTTGTTCGAGTGGAATGCTGCTGTAAGAGAGAGAAAGGCAGTCCTCAATTACTGCGAGGTTGGCAATATCAAAAGCTTTTGGAAGATCATTATCAACATCAAAAACCACAAGAGTAGAAACCCGCACGAACAGATGGTCGAGGAAGGAAGTCTGCTTTTAGTCCAAGATATTGGAAGCAAACAACATCCCAGCAGCAACATCTCCTTGGAAACTGAAATTGCCGTTGACCCCGAGCACCTCTTCAAAGTTAAGGAGCTGATGGAGATTTTTGACACTCAGAAGAAGCTCACTGTTCCAGGTATTGAATATATCGGTTATAGCATTCTGAGAATCCTTGCAGTAAACCACCCTCAATGCCTCCTCGAAGCGTGCATCAATGCTGTCACAAAGTGTAACATCCTTCATCAGAATTGCCCCAATTTTAAAACATGACAAGAATCCAGCAAATCGCAATAGCTATAGACCTATATCGCTGATCAGCGTTCCCATTAAGATGATAAACAAAACAAAATTCATCGAAGGGAACAATGTCATCTTCCCCTACTGTTATGCTTATCGGAAAAATAGGTCAACTTCTTCCTGCCTCAACGTATTAATCTTAAAGCTTGCTACAGCAAAGGATCCAAGTTCAAAATAGCGATGACTATGGATATCTCCAACGTTTACGAACATATGGATTTGAATACGCTCAAGTAAATTTTGATTAACACTGGCATCAGCACGCTATACATCAACTGGATAATTAAACCCTTCAGCAGAAGAACTCTAGTACTGAACAATCAAAGGATCTTGATCATCAATGGTCTGCCTCAGGGCGACGTACTTAGTCCTCTGCTATTTAATGCATACACCAAAAGCTCACACACGCTGGTGGACGATAAGGCTATCATACTGCAATATGCCGACGGCTTCCTTATATTAGCAGAAGCCAAGAAACTCCTTGACACCGTGGAGTCGCTGCAAAAGAAGATTAACGACTTCTGCAGAGCGTGTGACTCACTTGGCTTACAAGTTAATTCGGAAAAAGGACAAGCCATTATCTTCTCTTGACAAAAACATCCACAACGCATCTTAAAAATCTATGGGATACAGGTCGCTTGGTAAAACACTATTCAATACCTTAGCAGAAAGATTAGCAAATTCGGATCCTTAAAGAAATGGAGCGACACTATTGTCAGTAAGCAGTGCCAGCAAAATCTGATCAGAATTTTGTATAGATCCATGAATAATTTCAAACCTATCGCTCTAAACATCTAGAAAACACTCATCAGACCGAAACTGGAATATGACATTACTACTTTTGCAAACGCAACCAACTATCTCTTTATCGTATTGTTTCCATTAAAGCTCAAGTCTTCAAGCTATGTCTAGAACCCCCGCGCAGTACTGTTAATGTACATGCTTTCGAAATGGCAGTAGAGCTTACGAACTGAACAAGTGCTTTTATAACAAACTTTCTAAGAACGGAATTGGAGGCCTTAAGCCCGTCAGCCTGCAGTCATGCATTTGCATACAATAAATTCAGGACCTGCTTTCACAACACAGTCCCATCTGACATTGCCACCAGACCACCAAAATTTCAAGGTAATTCTTCAGACTAGCAACCCTGTCTATAAAAAACATATAGCCCAATCGTGAGTTGAATTCAACGATACATTCAACAGTAACGTTAATGATCTGAAGAGAAACTTTCATTTTGTCTACGTTACTGACAGTGCTAAAAAAATCGGGGGGCGGGTGTAGCCTTCATTAACCTCACAAAAAATGAGGCAAGATTTTTCAGTTTGGAGGTATACGTCTCGACATTAAATGCAGAAGTGCATGCTATCCTTGCAGCCCTAAATGATTCAGAAGTAACTGGATCCACCAGATTTTCAGATTTTAGAGCAGCACTATTGGACCGCGATCACAACAGAAATCATATTAAGGTTGTTAACGACATTTGGCAAGTGATTAGGAAATATCCAAACACTAACTCCAATTTACGCTGGACTCCTGGGCATAAAGGGGCTGATGCAGGTGGCAATTACATTGCTTAAAAAGGTGTCAAGAGGGGGCACCATTATCATACACTACGTAAGCAGGAAGACATTATAGGCATGATCGCTACAAGATTGAAACGTGATTGGACAAATCGTTGCCAAGAAAAAGGACGTGTTGCAACTTGTCTATCACCACATTTCTACTCAGCACATTGAAAACGCTTGCCTGTGGAATGCAGATTTTCCGATACAATGGAAGATGGCGAGGCTCGTGTGGATCAGCAAGGGGTATGAGAAATTCAGATCATCTTCTGCAAACAATTCATTATACGTGTTAGACACGGTGGGGAACGTGTCGAAGAAAATCATCAAGCGAAGACTCACTGAAGTGATTCATGATGCTGGGGACGTTCCACCTTTGGTGCGATTGCAGAGGTGATGAATGTCGTCTAGAAGGCAGAGGCACATAGCCCTACTAAGTGACGGGTCGTTCTGTTGGTGACACTTGACGTTAGGAAATCCTTCAACTCCGCGAGATGGTTGGATATTCTGGGTACGCTACAAAGTTCCGGAACGTCTCATGCATCTTTTGAGAGAATAACTGAAGGACCGAAGCCTCCTTTACCCCATAACACAGGGACAACGAAGGATAGAATAGAACGATAGACACTGCCCAGGGATCTACCCTTAAGGCAGACCTGTGATATCTTTCGCCGAGTTACTGAGACTGGAGATGACATGTGAGTCGTGTTTGTTCAGCTATGTGATGTTGCGGCTTCAGTCACTGGATGCACCATTCAACAAACGCAGCTTAGGTCATGTTTACTCATGCGCCGAGTGAGCGACTAGATGACTGGTCGCGGGTTCAGTCTTGTACTGAAGAAAATTGAACTGGCCATCTTGACAACGAAGAGACTTCTTAAAGAAAGAATGATCAGTATTGGAGACATACCAATCGAATCAAAGCCAGTGGTGAAGTACCTGGGGCTACTGATCAACCCATCAAGAGGATGCTTCCTGATGAAAACTGTACAGTGCGCGCTATTGTAGAAATATGAAGTGATACTCTTAGTAAGGAGGTGTACCGAAAACGCTTGTCAAAGGTACAGAGAACTGGATGGAACATCGGAAGGATGGACGTCGAGAGGTATTGCATCTGGAAAAGAGCCCACCATTTGAAGGATGGAAAACCATGGTTTCATTCTCTGCCTATAAGCAGCCTTGCGACCAAATCCACTAATTCTTGTTAATAAGGGCTACAACAATTTAAGATTGTACTAAGCTAAATGTGTTGATTCGGATGTGTGCAGTCTCTGCAATGAAATTGACGACCTAGATCCCAAATTCTTCAAATGTAATGCTTATAATGACAAGAGGGAGGAGTTTGGGGTTTTCAACAAATTCAACGGTCTCGACACTGTAGGGGATGTCCTCGCCAAGAAAAGCATAAATCTGATCATTGAGTTTTGTGCCTACGTAGATGTCGCTAAAATTAGGATATAAGTCTTTGGTGAACTCAGTTCCTACAACGAACCCATTTAAATTTTGGACCCCCCCATATACACCGAGGATGGATAGCTCATAAAGATTCCTATTGTTTTCCCGCTTGGGGAATCATAGTTTAGTCCCTGTCTAAACACTTTTTATAAAAGTGTTATCGCATACATCGATGTTCCCACCACATACACCCTATACAATTATTGGACGTTGAGGCTAAGTTTATCTGTCAAGTTACACTACAAAGTTGAGATTCAGAGGATGTTTACCCGTATATTCTTAGGTTTATATACTAGAGCCTGGTTTCGCCTTCATAATTGTATTATGATTATTCGAGACCCGTAGGCTGATGTTGCTTTGGCAGAAATGTTCACAACGGCTCGTGGTAAATAGATTATTTTTATCTCTTAATTTTTTGCAGTTAAAAGACGAGAGGGTTTAGGCACTTCCTCCTCCCCCCTCCTATAATTTTTCATGCTAACATTTCCCAATCTCTTTCTTACTAACTAGTATAATATTGTGCACTCTGTGGGCCGGTAAAACCATTTTTAGACCGGATTTTTCTCCGATCGTCACGGACTTAAAAAAACAAGCTTGCTCACGAAGATCGACCAGGAGACAGCTAAACACGAAAATCTTATCAAGGGCAGTGTACAGGGCTCCCGGAATACGAGATCCGTGCTCACTAGGCGACGTAAAGGATACAAGCAATCGGAGTAGGCTAGTCCCAAGGGATAACAGGAAGAATTTGGTATTGGAGTAGGCAGTAGCGAGTAGCCTTCTTTACATGCAAATGGAAGTTATTGGACGAGCATTTGTAGGTATGTTGGACTCTACAGCAGTACACACCATCCTAGGAGAATTTAGCTGGGAATTGTTGAGCAGGAAATGGCTGCAGCTTCGGGAGACGAAGTGATCAACGATCAGATTAGCGGACATTGGTTGCGTTTGAGCCAAGGGTGAAGTCTGCGTACCAGTGACAGTGAAAGTGTTAGCTAAGTTGGACACATACTAATCCTCTAGGGGTTGATTTTTGCGTGTTTTTCGGATAGTCTTGGACTGACGCTAGCAGCTTGTGAGACAAAATGAGGCACGCCTTAAAGTGCTGATGGAGAAAGAGTTCAATTTAATGGGGGAGGACATGGGTAGTGCTAGAGGGATGCAGCACGTAGTGAAGGCCACTTCTAAAACCATTTAATAATAATCGTGGTGCAATAGTCCAATTCAAACCTCGGCGTTGAGATTTGTTAGGGAATCTCATTTAATGACCGTAACGGTATTCGAAGTGATATGGTTAGTATACTTTAAAACCATTTAGGAATGTTATTACCCTGTGTCGCTGCCAGTGAAAGCAGACGTTGACGAATTATTGAACGAAATGTTACGGGTATTGGCGACAGAACCTTCATCATCCATCTTATTAGTGAAGAAAAAGTATGGGAAGTTCTATCTAGTAAATGTTATAAAAAAAAGAGCATGGTTTTCAAGCAGGAGGAAACACAGACGAAATGTCTTCGCCCTCGCAACTCAATCCAAATAAATGTGATTGCACTGTATTCTCTAGCGAGCTCGCTGTGAGCGAATCATCACTTGCAGGCTAATAGATTTGGGTTCACAAGTTAATCATGTGAATGAAAGATTTGCGAAGCGATAGGGCTTACCACCCATGAAGTCAAGCAGAAGTCGTACACTTTTCCACTTCAACTCCACGTATCAAAACAACATTCCAACTATCAAAACAACATTCTAATTATTGGGACATCGTTTTATGAACGACATAATTAAGTACGTTTTTGATGGATTCCATATTTGAGCAACCTGATCTTTGGAAGCAAAATTTCATCAACAGTTGCTAGCTTCGGATCAAATGAAATTATCAAAAGGAATATCCAATCATCAGAATCAGATAAAGAGCATCTGAGTTGTTGTTTCTGTCATTCCTCTCTACTTTATTTTATGCAAAAGAAACCGCAGAAGCTACGATCAACCCTATCATTGAATATTTTGGTGTCAGGAGGGAGCCTTTATCAAATTTTTCCATCGAGAAATGTTCAAGGGTGCTATACAATAGGTCCTTGCAAGAAAATTTAGAAAAAGGTCTTTATTGCAATTCTGTTATTAACAAATAAAGGTTAAGGTAATATGTATGCAAAATTTGTATTCTCCCCAAGTATTTAGCACTTGTTAGCCAAAAAATGAGCATTAAATCACAGTCAAAGGTCTGGCAGTAATTTGAAGTGGGTGAAAACTGATTTCTGTTCTGCCTAACTCAAATAAAAGGTTTTTTGTATTAAAATTAAGGTGTTATACAACCTACTAGTAAACTAAATATTCTTTCAAACGCGTACTGGTTTCCTAAAAAAAATCAGCTCCACATGACTTCAAATGTTGAGGCACTATAAAGAAATACGTGTTGTTTTCAGTAAAATTTCATCCCATGAAAGGAGTGCAGGCAATGAATGCGCTGCTGTATGAAAGATACTTCTACATTGTCCAACTTGAACCCTACTAGATGTGTCTTGTAGACTTGAGAAAAGATTTTCGGGAAATTTCAATCCACCTAGCTTATCAAAAAATATGGAACATACAATTAGAGTTAGTTGGTACTCTCCTCGAGCCGTACAAGCCCTAGGGGTCGGACATAAATATCTCAACTGTACTACAAAAGACATTGATATTTCTTGGTTCATCGTACCTAGCTCGACGCTTTGGAAGACACTATTTCGGGCGCCGAAGATCGTGCAACAGTTGGCGGACTTCAGTCTAAAGCCATTGGATGGAGTACGTTTTCAACACTCGAGTTTTGCGCCGCTTCGGCCGATTGGGAGCTATATCGGATGTAACATTCCCTTCAGGGTTCCTAGTATCAAGGGTACACATCTGTAGGGTTTCGAGAGGGCTGCTTGGCCAGAACGAACCCTGCTGCTTGGAGCATCGCAAGGGAGCGGGAGACTAGCAGTTAAGGTGTGGCTAACAAAACTATGAGCATCATTAAGCCTGCTCGAAGGTATTCTTATCCTATCGGAGACACTAGCACGGAAGCCTCCAGCATACTGATGGTCCTCTGAAATTGCTGAACAGCGAAGTACTTGTAAATGTCACAAGCTCCGTTGAAAGGCCTAGCAGGTACAGATATCAGTATGCTAGTCGGCCAGCCAATGGTTTCGCAGACTTATCAATAATAGTAAAGCCAGCTGTTGACAAGATCTCGTGGACAACGTGAAAAAGAATCCTTGCTATTGTATCAGCTAGTTATGTGAAAGCTCGGCGGATGCTTTACTCATATGAAGCAGAAAAGACAGCTGCGATAGTGCGGGAAGATGAAATAACAATGGAATGACCAGCTTTTTGGAAGATAGAACTGGTGGACACAGTTCCATCCATGAAAATAAGAAAGGCTGCAGGACCATGTGGGATTCCAGCTGAAGTAACGAAGATGGTCTATCACGTTTGTCCTGATTTGCTGCTCAACACGTTCAACGATTGCCTGTGTGAAAGAGCCTTTTCAGAGTGCTTGAAGGTAGCGATGCTCGTACTGGTCAGCAAGTGGTAACGGAGTCTCGAATCACCGTTATACATTGTATACATGTTATACATTGTCGGAAAAACGCTCTAAGAAAAAAAAGCAAGACGTAGATTTCATGCTACCTATCTGTACAGCAGTGTAGCTTTGGAGTAGGTCCCTCCACAAACGATGCAATTGCAGAGGTACTCGTAATAATTACGGTCCAACTAACGAAGGGACACATGATTTCCACACGACGGGTTGCCCCGCTGATTACTCTTAAAGTCAGAAACGCATTCAACTCCGCTAGATGGGCAAATACCCTTAAAACACTGTCGCAATCTGCTGGACAACTCTAGGAAACTGACCCCGAACGAGCATGGAATTTTTCAGTCTACTTGCACAAGATTGGCATGTGACGGTCTTCCGACTGGATATTTTGTGGGGAAGAGAAAGATGGCGGCTACCTCATATTTTCTGCGTATAATAAATGGGACAGACAGCCTGGTGACCTCTTTAAAAAATAGGACAGTTCTCTGGATAGTTTAATCGAAGAGATGCCTAGATCGATTGACAAATGGAACGATGAAAACATCACATTCGGTTAATCCAGACACTTGGTATACTTGAGCGCGCCTGAAGGCGTCCAGGGTTCCTTTTTTAGCAATCCCTTTCCTTCCGTATCTCTCTCTCTCTCTGCTGGAAAAGAGACTGCTGTAACTTGATTGCGTTTCAATGCGTAAAAAACGAGCCTGAAATAATGTCAAACGATTCCAGGCTAGGTTTTCACGTTCACAGAAGAGATCTCTAGTCGGTAGTCCAAACACTACACTACGCACACTCAGGGCGTGAACAGCTATCATTTTCCTATCGCAAAGAAAGTGTTTAAATGCTCCATAGCTTACTGATTTGATCTCGAAATTTCGCTTCAACTAATAGTTTTGGCGCACCTATCAAAAGCTACCCGCATAAATTTAATTCAAAAAAGCAGCACCAAATTCTTATTGTTAATTTCTCTTCGAAAAATCGACTTGCAAAACAATAATTTAGTATTCCTACCTGCTCGATTGAAATTAGCAACAACCATACAGGAAACAGCTTATGTATATTATGACGTGCTTTCATAACACAGCGCACAGATAAAGTAAAAGCGATGCGATTATAATTTCATAATTACTTTATATTCATTCATGTCTAATTCTCTTACATGTGCGTGAAAAATATTATTGCGTTTGCGTGATATCCATTTCGTTTCGGCATCTTACAATTAGAAGCAAATCAAGCTACGGAAGTCTTGAATCGGAAGATAAATGAATTATGTAGTTCTAATTTATGGTAACTTCTAATTATCATTCCACACAAATCGTATGTCACTTCTATTTCGCGTACGTGAAATCGATTAGTTATACTTTCTTATTCATGACTTTCTAATTGTGATTCAAAGCGCATAGCTACAAAGGAAGCAGCAGGTACACATATGAATTGATTCCAAAGAAATTGTATCGATTTATTTTTACCTCAAATAAAATATAATCGATATGCCCTTGTATAGGTATAAATTATTAGTAGTTTATCGAGCACTTTATTTACTTTTTCTCATTAAAAATACCTCAACATGCAAATTATTTTAAATTGCTGCAATTTAGCTACCGTGATACCTTAAACTTGCAACTCATATGTGTGCTTTCCATTGTAATATTAAGTGCATAGCAGATACGAGTAGAGTCTCTCATACAAACATGAATTTTCAACACCATGTCAAATACTAATATTAATTATGTGATGCACTTTATGTATTCTCGTAACTTGAAGTAAATCGTGTGTGAATTACATTTTCTTATAATTCAAGCATTAATAAAAAATTTATTGAATGTTAGTGTACAAGAAAGCATCGTCATCGTTTACACACAAGTGCATTTAGATATGTACGAGGAGCATGTGAGTATTGAGCGTACATGGGTGGCTTGACGATTGGAAAGGTGTAATGTTACTCATGTGAATCAAATTACACAAAGTATGAGACGAAATAAAGGGCTTATTTGAAGGGGAAAGATAACAATTGAATCTACTGATGTTTGTTGCTGCTTTTGGGAACTATGAAAATGTAGACGTGCTTTAAAGAAATAAATTAATTAAATTGAAAGAAAATCAAATACATTATAGAGCAAATTAAGACTTTATCAAAGAAACAAAGAAAATATATAAATTATGAAAAATATTTCATATCACGAAAAGTCCTGATGAAGACAGAAATCACAAAAGACAAGTTGAGTTTAGGACGCTCAATAAGTTTCTGCCTGAACTAAGAAAAACATTTTCTTTTTTAGAGAAATTCGACTTTATTCATGCATTTACTGTAGTCTCTTTGAAGAATAATAAGTTCATTCCAACGCTCTTCTAATTTTTCGATTCCTATTTGCTATTGCTTTCAAAAGAGGCCGCAGTTTCAGCAAATACTTATTGATTGATGCCAAATCACTTTGTTGGTAACACTCTTTAAAAACCCAGTAGTCGCTGTGGGCCAGATCTGGAGAATATAGATGGGACAGAAATTCAAAATGTAATACATTCGTTTTCATTTAAGGGATTTGTAATCAAATGAAAAACCCCAGTTGACCTGTGCAAATTGCAAAGCAGCAGTTATCAAATTTCGTGGAATAGTCAGAAGTGATGATCTTTTGAATGTTTTAGGTAAGCATTTTTTAGAGGTTTTTAGGCGAGGTCTCCCCGTATAGCATGGTGACTTATTTTCTTCATCATAATTTGTTGAGGAATCGATGTTTTTAGACCAAACTGCATTACCATTCTTGACCGATTACTTTTGTCATAAAAAATGTAAATATTTTGCATTTACAATTACTTTTGAATTTGATAATGAAAATATTTTCCATTTACAATTACTTTTGAATTGAGTAATGGAAATATTTTCCATTTACAATTACTTTTGAATTGAATAATGTAAATATTTACATCAATCGTTACTTTCGTAATGAGCAGTGGTAAAAAATAAATTAGTCATTGGTCTTATGACAAATAGGGAACATTAACATTAATTTATCTTAATTTTTTCTCATAAAATTTGTCATCGGGATCTCAAACAATTTAAAGTTAGTGGTTTTTACGCAGTTAGGGCGAACCACAATAGATAAATCACAGTAATTGTTAATGCACATTTTTTCCATTACACATAATGAAAATTAGTGGTTGACAGAAATTCTTTTATTATTCATTACAGTGGTTAAATATCGCGACCCTGCTTGAGCATTATCGAGGCATGCAAGAGGGAAAGAAATCTACGAAATTTTTGCATGACCTTCCACATTATTTGACACATTTCATCTAAAAAAATTGAAGGAATCATAAAATTAGGTATTTATACGATAACAGATACTTTAGATTCACTTATCGTTATTAACAAAAAGAAGAATCGCAAGGATAACCATAAATGTAATCAAATTTGACACGTAGCTAGCTATACATAAACTTACTATACTCTGCAACTTGCAAAAGAATGTGAGCAAGTTATAGTGGCGTAAATTTCAATTAATTCAGACACAGCGGGGGGGTTTGATGCGATTTTCAGGATAATATCTGAAAAGATGTATATCATGAAATCTCGAATACTAGGTTTTTGCAGAATGCTACCAGCAAAGTGATTTGGCACCAATCAATAAGTATTTGCTAAAACTGCGGCCTCTTTTGAAAGTAGCTCAAATTGAATGAATTTTTCCTTAATTTGACCATTTAGTGTACATGCTGTTCACACAAAATATTTTGTACGTTTTTTTCATGAATGGATTAAGATGCAAGGCCTGCCTTCATAGGATACAATATCCTTCTGGTAGCATACGCCTGCTTACACTATTTGGTATTTCTTCGTTTGTGACAGTTTTTCGCGATTTCTTCCACTAAATGCACCAATAATGCCAAATAATATTCACTAGTAATAGTTTTTTCGGTTTCAAGATAGTTATTGAATAAAATAAGCTTGTACATCCCAAAATACGGAGGTCAAGCCTTATCAGTTGGCTTTCGTCCTTTGCTCTTCACTCAGCTCGCAATATATTTGATTCAGATATGTAGTGGCGAATCCTTCCTTTATACATTGCTATACGAGTATACTGAAAAGAAGATAAGAAGGTGTGCAAAAACTATAGGGAATATGACTGCTTTGCATAGCCTACAAAATAAAAATGATTTAAAATATGTTATTGGTGAGTATCAAGGTGATATAAGAGCTGAATGGCCAACACCGGACCAATTGTTAACTGTCAAGTAGGTGCTCCAAAAATATTGGGAATTTAACATCGATGTAAACCAAATATTCGTGGATTTAAAATCATTTTGACAGTATAGACCTAAGGTACTGTATCAAATAATGCTGAGTTGACATCGAACACAGCGCAAGTACAGATCAATAACCAACTAACAGATCCTTTGGAAACTAGTGAGACTAAAGCAAGGGGATGGGAGATGGGATGTCCATTCATGACCGCTAAGGACATTCTGATTCAACTGGACGAGGAAGCAAAACAAATGGTTCTACAAATCAACAAAACACAAAAAAAATGCGTTGTAAAGGCAAATTAACACAACATACAAAACTAAATGCTCGATCAACACCAAATTCGGAACGTGGCCTCTATATTTAGAAGCTAAGTTGACCAAAGATGCCAATAAAACTGTAGAGATACAAAAAAGAATTCAGCTCGCACATAGATATTTTCACTCGGTTTTGACGATCCTGAAAGTCAACTGCATACACAGGAGAACAAAGCTCCAAGCATACAAATCTGTGATGACATTTTTTTATGTTACGACTGTGATACATGGACCTTCATCGCAAACATATCAAACGCCTTTCGAATTTGGGTCCTAAGGCGAATAATGGGAGCAAAAAACGAAGAAGACCGATGGTGAACGAAATACAACTACGAATTGTATAAAGTATTTGACAAGTCGAAAGTCTGAAGTAAAATTACGGAAGCTACAATGGGCTGACCACGTGATACGTATGGACGAGCAACGGGTATCTAAGTGTTCGCTGGAAAAATTTAGTGACGCACACCAGTGGGAATACTGAGGAAACGCTGATCCGTTTCTGTCAAGGAAGAAAGTGCATTGCTACTGGATTTTGGAAATGTGAGGACGTGGTCGATGAACCGAGACAAGTGGAGGCGCTGTCTGTGAGGAGTCAAGGCCCATGAGCGGCTGCTGTAACAACGAAAATGATACGCTAACGTAAAAAATCTGTTTTACCTCGATTCCACAGCTCAACGCGTTGTTTTCGGTCAGGTGTGAGCAAACTCGGAAGCCACTTTGAAAACTACTTATGTATGCTCAAGTATTTGTATAACATTGTAAAGACGCACCTTCTGATAACTTTAAGGTGTCAGCGATCTCACGCAACTTCAATTTACGTTTAATATTCGCCATCAACAGGTGCTTCTTGCTCAATAAAATAGAGTCGGCTTTTTCCGCGACTGCTCACACCAGACTTTTAAGTCTTAAATGTTCAATGGATGAGGCCGTTACTTGGTGAAAGTTCATCGTTTAAGTAATAAAAACACTTTTCAGTTAACTTTCACTTTTTATATTTTATTCCAAACACTACAACTGTTTCGACAGTGAATTACAACAACACTGACCTAGGCACTTTTATTTTCTTCGGATTTTCATGAAAGTATAAGGAATAGAATTCGCCCAACATTTTTATACTGGAACAAAATGGCGGCTGTTATGTGCTTATGAAAGATACTCAGCATTTTGGGATAAATTTGAGCGATTTATTATACAAGGATTGGATGAATAATTCAAGCCATCGATTCATGCCATCAGAAAATTTGTCTCGAGCCCTAGAATGGTTACAAAACCTTTCTGGTAGGAGCACTCTATGCTTAGTCGACGTGTTTCATGGTGCCCTTATGGACCCTCAATATTTTACATGTCACTGCAGCTCAATCGATACATGCTTTGAATTTCAATACGCTTTTGAATTCGACCATTCAACAATATCGCAAAAAATTCAATGTATTGAAGATTTCCAAAGTTTTACAGGTTTTCACAAAAAGTCATTAAAATCAAGGTCCATGCATAAATTTAGAGCTTTCACTCCAACCAGCGAATTCTGATTGAATAAATTTAAGTTTTCTATCGGTTTTTATTATGCCACAAATAACACAAGAACTAATAAAAAATAGCGGTTCTACATATTATGCTCAGGATTCTTCTTCTTCTTTGAACTAGTAGCACTATAGCGCCTCCAACTGTCTGGGACCATTGACCGCATCCTCCAATTTTTAAATCCGAACAGCGAATAACCTGCCTTCATCAAGCGAGTCAGACCAGTTTTTTCGGTTTCCCCACTGGTCTCCGGCCTTCAGTTCTTCCAACGAATGCCTTTTTGGTATCCATTGTTCGTCCATAAGATTCATGTGATCAGCCCATTGCAGCTTCCGCAGTTTTACAATCGTTGAGACCTCCGGCTCGTCAAAAATTTCATACAGCTCATGTTTGTATCGAATTCACCTTTGGTCCCCGTCTAGCTTCGCTCAAATTATTCACCTCCGGACTCATCTCTCGAAGGCGTTCCATATATTTGCAGATTCTTGGGATAGGGTCCATGTTTCGCATCCATAGCATACCACAGGTCGTATCACAGATTTGTATACTTAGAGCTTTGTTTTCCTGTGCATATGGCTGGTCTACAAGATCGACAGAACTGAATCAAATATTTTATTTGCGGGCTGTATTCTTCGGCATATTTCATCTCTTTCATTACTGGTCCTCGTTATTTTGGTGCCTAAATGTACAAATTCTCTCAAATTTTCGATATTGCATTCGCCAAATGTAATATTTTGGTCATTTGAGATATTTTTCCTCGACGGTGTCATGATTTTTGTTTTATATTCATTGATTTGTAGCCCTACTAGTTTTGCTTCACTGTCGAGTTTCAGGAAAAGTTCTTTGCCGGTTGTTAATGACCATGAAAATATTTGATGCCGTCTGCATAGGCTACTACTTGGCTCGACTTGTATAATTACGTACCTCGTGTATCGTGTATAATTACGTACCTCGTGACTTGTATAATTACGTACCTCGTGTTACGTACCTCGTATCTTTCTTATGTCATATTTCAGAGTCTAATTGAATAGCAATGGACCAGCCCATCTCCCTGTTTTAGTGCGATATTTGTGTCAATGACGTCGGTGAGTTGGTTATTGATGCGGACTTGGGAGGTTGTGGACGCCATCATTATTTTGGTAAGATGGACTGATTTCGCTGGAAAACCAAAGGAGAGCATTATTTGATACAGTATGCTACGATCACTACTGTCGTATGCTTGCTTAAAGTCAACGCTACGGGCTAGTCTGCATATTTATAGGGATTAGACATACGAAATAATCCTCTTCGAATTTTGGTACCTGTTTTTGCCAACTCTTAAACAAAAGTCTTTATTTTAGAATCATATCTAAAATTTCTACTTATTCTCTTTACAGGTATTAATTAAAGCTATATAGGTTTTAGAAAAATTAAAGAGGGCTTTCCCAATAAATTCATTCAGGTTGTTTTTCGCGTCGAAGGCAAGAAACATATGCGTTGCCCTGTACTTTGTGGACTTTTTATGTTTTCCGGAAGAACTACCGATTTTAGATGAACAGAGCGTTCAATTTCGTCGGTGCTTAGATTTAGTACAGTAGTCAAAGGTTTTCTTGGTGCAAAATCTCCATACCGATTATAAACTCAATTTGGCTTCAACAGTATTTCTGCGCATCAAATAGCAATATTTGACAGCACAATATATTTTTCTTTATCCATTGTGGTGAAAATAACGCAGTTGTTCCACTAGAACTACTTTAACTTCTGAATTAAATGCAGTTTGTCATGAAATTTTAAGACGTACAGTTAGAAGGGTGATACTATCCACAAGTGAGAGGTGATATGCGGCATATAAAAAATTGCTGGTTAGCCATGATAAGCCAATTTAATATCTCTACAGAGGTCACTTTTCTTGAAAATTGTTTTGAAATCCGTGTCTAGATTGATAAGAAGTACCTACTAGCCAATACCTCGTGTGGGGCAGTGTGTTAGGGCACACTCCGCTTGTCCAGCAGCTCCCACATTCAAACCTCGATAGCGGTACTAATTGAATTGGTGGATGGGTACTAATTGAAAAATTAGGTAATAATCACATGGTTGAGCGTGATATTGACCATATCACCTCGAATTCCGTTACGGTTATGGATACCCTAATAATAAATCTCAATGCCAGGGTTCGGGTTTGGACCGTTGTGCGATGGATAATTATAATCAATATCACGTGTTGTTATTTTAATCATAGGCAATTTAACTAACACAGTCTTACGTTAAGGTCTACGCATCGAACTAGAGTTTAAGAGCACTATTCCTATTTAAGTTATATTATTAACAAAGCTGAGTGAATTTTAGCTTTTAAACTTTGTTGCCCTTTTATTCATAATAACGTACCATCAACGATGCCAAATATGTTAAATTGCGAGGGATAGAATACAAATATTCCGTATTTTTCGCGTTCCCCTGAGTCCTGTAGAGAGCTTTAAGTTCCAAACTTTCAAAATTTATATCAAGAAGTTTATTTGATATCGGGCCCAAAAACCTCAAAAAAAAGACAAAAAAAAGTTGAGAAGGGCCAAAACTGTCATTAGACCATCACTTCTGACATTTCTTGAAACTTACTGGATGTAGCCAAGGCGAAGGGAAGATGAAGCGTGAGATCAGTATGCTTTTGTAATTTACGTATTTAAACATCTAAGCATTCATTTTACATAGTTAAAGCAAGAATGAAATGGTTCTCAATTTCAGACTCTCTAAGTGAATCTTGAAAAAGCACATATTTAAGATCCAATTGGTTTCCTCTTACAAGTTCAAGATCAGTCTCATATTGGAGAAAGTACTAATTTTAAACGGAAGAGGATATTTGGGCCATCGACAAATAGCCTATAAGTTAGGCCTTGGTCTTCACAACTAGTCGATTCAAGTAAGTCAAACTCTTCAAGTTCGAGACAGAATAAACACCCGCAATTCCATTATATCTTTCCATCCAATAGCGAATTCCCTCACAAAAGTGCGCAATTTTCACGCACCTAGACGGCGAGCACTACAATTTGTTGAAATTATACTATGGAAGCGTGAAAATTCATTTTTAGAGCTAATAACATACGGTTGACAGGCGAGGTGTTTAGTGGGTAGCCCGGTCGCCTTGTTGCGAACATGGGAGTCCCACACTCTGTGCGTAATTGGGCATTCACGTCCCTACCACAAAAAAAAAACACGATTTCACAACTTGAGTGACTTATCCAATTCCAAAAACTGAAAATTTCACATATGTCACAAATAAAAGTGTGATTTTGCAATCCAAATTGCAAATCACACAATAGCATTGTTTTTTCTCGAAGAAAACGCGTCCCATCTATGAAAAGGTTTCTGGTGGATATAGCTTGTACTCATTCTGTGTTATACAGTAAATATAAATGATCGCGCATTTTCATCCTAATATTTCGCGACTTTCACGCCTTAGGTGCATGACGAAACGAAAATAAAGACGCCCTCATCATAAAGCAATAAAACTTTATACGCTTTTTGGTGTGATTTCGCAGTTTTAAATTTAATTTCACACACATCTGGATTACTCACACTCCTATAGTGGGGAATTCCACAAAAATATGTGTGGGTTCACATCAAGCAGACTGTATTGACAAAACGCTTCTGTTGGATTCTACTACAAAAAAAGAAGGTATCTTTTGTTAGGGTTTCAAAATTTGTTTTTTACTATACCCTATTAACATCAGTACCTGTCCGTCCGTCCGTCAGTGCATCACAGCTAGTTCTCTCAGGAACAATGGAAGCTACAGTGATCACATGAAAATTTCAGGAAGGATGCACAATATATCTTGCACATCTTTGAAAATCTGTTCAACGTATCTGTATCTGTATCGTAAAACAAAATGGCGGCCGTTTTACACGAGAATATTGAGTAAGTTTAAGTTATTTTTCCCAAACTTCAGCATTTAAAGTACATGCTATTAATTCTTGATGAAAACATACATTTTAAAGGTGAAAAATTAATGGTAGTAGGTTTCTATGAGTACAAAAATAACTAACACCTTAGAAGTTGAAATAGTCTGTGTGGTCTAGTGGTTAGAGCATGAACGCATAAACCGAAGGTCCCAGGCTCAAATCTCGTTGGGAGCAACGTGATTTAGTTCAGGGGATTTTTCGGACAGACTATGAGTGTTCACTCAGTGGTGATACGTACTGATTTAATCAGATCATATCATAGCTGAGCAGGCACACGGGAGCATGGTACTGACCAAACCAACTTCCGAAAAAATCAGTACGGTCATGAAAATGAGATACTCTAACTATCTCTAAGCGAAGGCCCGACAGGGGCTGTAGTGCTACAAAGAAGAAGAAGTTGTAATGATTTTCAACATTTTAAGTTCGAACGCGGAACCGACCTCTCATCGGTTCTAGACGTTAAGTCTGAGTAGTGCCAACGGATGGTACCAACAGGTCAACCAATCCGTGAACCGTAACCCATTCACGCGGTGGCTGCTTGTCGGCCAGCTAGTTCGGAGAGGATTTCGGTCGCGGGTCTCCGAATGGGTTACGCTCAATTACAATATTTTCAGCCACCTGAACATGCCCGTTTTCAAAACGCGTTATCAAAACAAAACCATACGGAGAAGAACCTACTTTACGTTACTCCGTATTTCTTCATTCAGCCAGTTAAAGTACAAAAATCTAATTTCCGTTTCGCGTTCCCGAATTTCCGACGCGGTACCGTCATTTTTTGTTCGCACTTATGTTTCGCTACGGAGCATACTCAGCGCTTTCCGGCGCAGGGTTTTATTCTAAACAGCAGAAAGTAAATGTTTTTGAAAACTTACAGCAGTGGTGTACAATACACTCAGTTCTTTACCTGTGAGTTCAGTCACCTCCAGCGCCACTTCTTCACTCGTTACAATGTATTGGCGATTGTGCACGTGGGGCCAAATATCCCCATCTGGGCTAATTGCTCAAATTCCACAGTTGCATGAATCCCTAGTCACAGCAAGGGGAGATTGATACAATGTTGTCCGGCCCTATTGTAGCCCTTTCTCCTGCTTTCTACAGCATATGCGCACACCCGGTAAAGTTCACTTTCACTCACAAACGGGACGAAAGGCGCAGCGACGTGTAAAATTACTTTACCACTATGTAATACCGGAGCTTTCACTTGTCAAATTGACTACTTTGTTTTCTCCTCGGACAAAACAGATGTGCGGAATGGAACGCCACATGGCGGCAATGTGCATTTTTATTTGTCGCCAGTGGCATAGTGTTTTGATGGCAACGGTGGAGGGGGGCATTCCCAGATGGATATGTCTCGAAAGGTGTCGGGGTTTTGATTAATATTATGTTTCAAATATTTATATCCACAGATCTAAATATTTGGAAAGAAAAAAAAATATTTTCTGTGCAACGATATCCGCACGAAAGATGATGTCCGCTTGCACCTCGAGGTCATACCCATCTGGCCGGGTGCAAGGGTTCGGGATCGGAATCCTTCGATTCCCGGGCGTAGGCGTCACATTACACATTCCCCCCCCCCCCCCCCCCCAAATCGAAGTAATTACGATCCCGCCTCCTATGTAAAAGGTCTTGGTTAGGGCCGTGGCGGGTCGAAGGTCGATTTCGAGGAATAGGCTACAACCATGTTCGTGAAGACTCGATAGTGGCTATACAGTAGGGAGTCAGGTGTTATTCGGAGGTCTTCGTCCAGGCAGAGATTTAGGTAAGCCAAGGTTTTGCGTGTGAAATAGTTGTACTTCATCGTCTAAGGTCTTTTGCGTGGTAAATTCCCAGGGTTTTACCAGCCATGTCCGCGATGAGGTATCGGGTGGGGCTTATTACTTGTAGGACTCGACACTTCACGAATTTCTTGTCTAGTTTGGCATTGTACTGTCGGGTGGCATCGCTCTGCCGGAAGTTTCGACGATATATTTCGTCGCCTGCCTTAAAGCCAGAAGGATGAGATCGCAAGTTGTACCGCTCCTCTCCCATCCGTCTACTTTCTTCAATCTTCTCCCGCAGTTGATCTCGCAGAAGTTGGAGCTTTTCGTGCGGTTCCAGAACCACGATTGGGTCCTCTAGCGATTTCAGTTGCCGCAATAGCCGGTAAGCGCTTCCGTGACAGATCATGTACTGGCCGAACAATGCGAAATACGGCGAAATGCCGGTAGTGGCGTGGTACGACGAGCGCAGAGCACTAGTGATGGCGGACAACTTGCGATCCCAGTCCTTCTGATTCGGGTGGACATAGGCGCGAATGGCCGCTATGAGCGTACGGTTCAGTCGTTCGGATGCGTTGGCTTGTGGTGAATAGACGGCGGTTCGTTGGTGGATGATGCCGTATTTGGACATTAGGTCTCGGAACTTGCTGGAGGTGAACTGGACCCCGTTGTCGGAGACAAGTTTCTCCGGAACTCCAAACATGTGAAAGACTCGGTTCTCCAAGAAGCTGAGTATAGGTCCAGTGTGCATGTTACGTAGTTGTTCTATGATAGGGAATTTAGAGAGCTGGTCCAGGACCACGACAGCTCCCGTGTGACCAGAAGCAGATCGAGGGTAAGGACCGATAAGATCAATGTACAAGCGCTGGAACACGCGTTCGGGGACCTCAACCTTACCCATGGGAGGCCGAAGAATGGTGTTGGGCGCTTTAGTGCACTTGCATAGCTCACAGGAGGCTACGTACGCTTTTATCTGTTGTGCCATCTTAGGCCAAAAGCAACAGGTTTTCAACCGCCTAAGTGTACGATCGTAACCGCCGTGCGCACTTGATGGGTGGTCATGAGCCCGTCTGATAAGATCAGTGGTTAATTCTTCGGGCACCCACAACTTCCACTGTTCTTCTTCTTGTATGGGGTCTCCGGATGCGTGTCCCATCCGTCTACAAATAAATCCATCCGTCAACCGCAGTTCAGGAAGCTGGGACAGTTGATTCTGGATAGTGTGAATCAGTTGGGTGTAGCTGGCTGACTTGAAGGCAGGATGGTCCAGATCGATCAATTGGGGGCTGTCGTCCTCCTGAACCAACTCGGCTCCTTCAGGAGCGAACATTCTGGATAAGGTGTCGGGGACTACATGCTGGCTTCCTTTTCGGTGGCGGATTGTGAAGTCAAATGCCTGTAGTTTCAGTGCCCACCTGGCCAATCTGCCGTTGAGATCAGTCTGGCTCATTAGCCATTTCAGAGAAGCGTGGTCCGTAACGATTTCAAAGGTGTGTCCCTCCACATAGGCTCGGAAGCGTTTCACTGCCAACACTGCAGCTAGACATTCCTGCTCGGAAACCGTGTAATTTCGCTGGGCTGGGTTCAACTTGTGAGACATGAAGGCTATAGGTCTCTCCTCGCCGTCTTGTGCAACCTGGACGAAGACTGCTCCCACCCCATGTTGACTCGCTTCACAATGGATTGAGAACGGTTTGTCAAAGTCCGGGCTGTGCAGTACGGGGGCTGTAGTCAGACTCTTTTTTAGCTCTTCAAAGGCTCGTAAGCTGGGCTCTTCCCAGACGAATTTACGTCCCTTACGCAGCATGTCGGTCAAGGGAGTGGTTATGGTGGCATAGTCACGTACAAAACGCTGGTACCATCCGCATAAGCCTAAGAATCGGCGTAATTGTTTGGGGGTCTTGGGTAATGGAAAAACGTCAATCGCTTGAGTCTTGTCCGGATCGGTCTTGATATGGCCATGCCCAATGATGTGACCTAAATACTTCACCTCCGTCATCACGAACTGACTCTTCCGTATGTTGATGGTTAATCTTGCCCTCCGGATGTGTAGAGCCACCTCCTGAAGCAGGTCGATGTGTTCGTCAAAGGTCTCGGTTATAAGCAACAGATCGTCCAAGTAAACGAAAACTTGGTGCCGCAAATGAGGTGGTATCACCTTATCCACAAGGCGCGTCATTGTTTGGGGGGCATTGCACAATCCGAATGGCATTGTCACGAATTGATACAGGGGCCGACCTGGGACTGTGAAGGCTGTTTTCTCCTTTGAACCAGGGTCTAAAGGAATTTGCCAGAAGGCGTCCTTGAGGTCTAAGCTCGTGATGAAGTGGGCTTTAGGCAACCGACTCAAAATGCCTTCAATCAACGGTAGAGGGTATGCGTCCTTGACAGTGACGGCGTTCAAGCCTCTGGCATCTAAGCATAGCCGGACCTTGTTCGGCTTGACAACTAAGGTGACTGGGGAAGCCCACGCGCTCTGTGATTCTTCGATTACGCCTAATGCTAGGATTCGATCCACTTCGGCATATAACGATTTTTCCTTCGCCGGAGATATGGCAAAATGTCTCTGTTTTATGGGTTTAGCATCCCCCACATCTATAGTGTGGAACACCAGTGCAGTCCGCCCGAGACCTTCCTTCTCATGCGATGGAAAAGCCGATATAGCCGAGTCAAGACGCAGTTGCTGATTTACATCCAGTGTATGTCGTAATAAGTTAGGTGGTTGAGATTGGTCAGGAGCTGTGGTGACAGACTCCAGGGTCGTACCGGAAAATAGTGCCGGGGCCAAGTTAAATTTTCGAACGAAATCCACTCCTAGATAAAGATTCTGGGTTAATTGAGGTCTGATGAAAAATTCCAGAGGTTTAGTTACTCCTTTAAAGGTGACATCCGTCATAATTTTTCCCACTACAGAGTGACGAGTTCCGTCCGCCGTGCTTAACCAGGAGGTGAAATGACGGATTTGGTCCGCGTGCATTGCCAGTACCTCCCCTGCAAAATCGGCAGATATGCAATTCACACTGGCTCCCGTATCGACTAAGCCTGACACTCGTTTTTGCAGGAGGTGTACTGACGCATATGGCCGAACATCATCCCTCAATAATTCGTCTAAGTGTATGTCCTTCAGCACTTTCCTCGACTGCCTGACTTTTCTCCAGAAGCTCCGCATCCGACGCGTGGCTCGCTTGCTTCGCGGTGGGACAGTTGTGGCCAATTCCTCATGGAAGATGCGCTGTCGAGTAGCCAAATAATTCCGCAGCCTGACATGAAAAGGTTTGACATGCCAAGGAACTTTCGCCTCGCTATCATTTCCCTGCGCGTTGGCCTCGGCGAAGGATGGCGTCGGTTGTGGAACTTCGGGAGAACTGTGTTCAGCGGTGCGAGTCAGCAGCATTGGAGTCATGTCGGGAGCTTGGTCATAGCTAGTGATGGGGTCAGGATTGGTTCGTCCCGGGTTTAGGAGTGCCGACGGGTGGTCGCGGCACTCGGTGGCAAGTTTTTTCGCAGTTTGCAATTTGCGCAATCAGGTGCGTATGTGTCGGCCTTCCCGCAGCGGTAGCAGAAAAGCGTCGGCTCCGCTGGACATGCATAGAACCGATGCCTCGTTTGTCGGCAGTTCCAACAGACCGTCGGGCTAGTGATTGCTTCTAGGGAGGGTCTACCAATCAATGCTGGGTCCTCAAGCTCCTGTGGTGCTCCGCTCCTCGGTACTGGTACTGGGTCAGCAAGCAGGTGGTCCGCTGCCATCAACTCCGCGGTATGATGATTTCGGGGATTTGGTCCCGTTATGCGAGGTTGTGGACGGAAGGTGCCTCGCCGCTCATCCAATTGTTCTTGCCTACGGGCATGGAGGCGCAATCCCTGTATGGTGTTGATGGGAAAATGCAGAAGGCTGTTCTGAAGATCCCAGCGCATATTCTCTCTGATAATTTCTACCAGTTCGTCCTCGGGCATGATAGTTCGCAAGCGAGTGCTCAATCTCACTATACTTGTGTAGTACTGGTCGAACGGTTCGTGAGCGTTCCCTTAGCTCTCTCTCAGTGAAGCCATCCTCAAATCGATTGCGGAAGGCTGCACTGAAAGAGTGCCAAGTGGGACGTGGCGTTGATTCTTTAAAGCTCCAGTACCAGTCGGCAGCGTCGCCGCTGAACAAAAGATGTGCATGCCGGAGGAAGGCCGAGGAATCACCTCCCAGGGTCCTGGATACTAACGCCTGAATCCGGAAAAGGAACCGGTCCGCCGATATCATATCGTTGAACCCTGTAAAGTTCAGGCGCCAACTCTCCATGATACGAGGCGTCGGGTCTCGAAAAGGTGTCAATGCGTCCCCGGGGGGAATCGCATCCTCGATTGACCTGTTGTACGAAACTGCCTCGGGGACTAGAGGTACCAACGGAGGTGCGGTGCTGTGTCATGGTCTATATTCGGGAGCTCTGGGATGCATTCCCGAGTTCCTTGGAGGTGGGGCCCATTGCTCGGATGGTCGAGAGTGGGGCATAGCCACACTGGGATTGGGCTCCCAGCCAAGCGGAGTTCTCACGCGGCTGGGTGGTTGGCTCATAGGGAGATTCTGGAGCTTTCCCTCCAGATTGCCAATCCTCTCCGACATATCTCACATCAACGCCACGAGGGTGTCAATGGAGTGGGCGGAAGGCATGGGGGTCACCTCGGACACGACACTTGCGGCCGGAACTTCACCGCCTACGGCTCCTTGAAGGTCTAAGAGTGGTTGGGACGGTTCGGCCTCTGGAACTCCTTTCGCCACTGCTCCACGCGTTGGTAGGGGCGTTCCGAGGGGGACGTCTAGGGCGGTCTGCTCGATGGGTCGCCGACATAGTGGGCAAAGCTCTGACGTGAGGAGGAGCTGTTGGACACAGGCACGATGGAATAGATGTCCACAATCCAATCGCACGCTGTGTACCCCCTCCACTACGTCCTCGAAGCAGATCCCGCAGTTAGCTGGTTGGACCGTTTTGGATCTGGTCTAACGCTTGTCTGGGGTCCGCTTCGTTGCCATCTTTGATTTTTGCTGGGTGGTAGAAGTAAGTTTTTTTTTTTACTAAAAAAAAAGAAAAGGTTAACTCTAATATATATAAAAAAAACCTAAAAATAAATTAGTGGCCGATAGTGGCGAGCTATTTCTAAGTGGGAAAAAAATTTATTTAAAATATACTTTCCTTTTCAGCAGTTGACTCCTTCAACGGGAAATGCGAGTGCGTGGTAATCTGCCGAAGAAAGGGTGCCTTTGGTCGGTCTACGAAATTTAACCCCTAAACCCACATACATTACAAACCGTTTCTAATCTACGTTAAATGACTCGACGAGACAAGTGGTAGAGCTACCGTAACGATTTTGTACGCGGTCAAAATTCCCGACGCGTGGAAGCATTCCGGGCTTCGCAACTCCAGCGTACGCCAACGAACGTTGAACCGATACCACTCGTCTATCACGCATACGAAATAAGTAGAATCCTTCCGCAACATAAAGGCAAGGTAGCTTTCTATTTTCTTGAGAGTCCATGCTGATAGGTAAACCCATCAGGCTGGCAGTTCCATCAAGAAAATAGAAGGTCCTTACAGGGGTTTAGCCTGGGACAACACATCGGAAGGATTCTGTCGCGAAAACAAAATCAAACAAAGGAGAGCGGAAGCTACAACTCACGTGAAGCGACTGCTAGAGTGTATCACACAACTCCACTGCTCCTGATAGTGGGACTCGAGTACCAGAGTACCTTACATCCTCCGTAAAGGAACAACTCGTCAGAAGACGCGAATTTCTTTCCCCCTTAGGATGTTTTAGGCCCCACGTTGGGCGCCATTTGTAATGATTTTCAACATTTTAAGTTCGAACGCGGAACCAACCTCTCATCGGTTCTAGACGTTAAGTCTGAGTAGTGCCAACGGATGGTACCAACAGGTCAACCAATCCGTGAACCGTAACCCATTCACGCGGTGGCTGCTTGTCGGCCAGCTAGTTCGGAGAGGATTTCGGTCGCGGGTCTCCGAATGGGTTACGCTCAATTACAATATTTTCAGCCACCTGAACATGCCCGTTTTCAAAACGCGTTATCAAAACAAAACCATACGGAGAAGAACCTACTTTACGTTACTCCGTATTTCTTCATTCAGCCAGTTAAAGTACAAAAATCTAATTTCCGTTTCGCGTTCCCGAATTTCCGACGCGGTACCGTCATTTTTTGTTCGCACTTATGTTTCGCTACGGAGCATACTCAGCGCTTTCCGGCGCAGGGTTTTATTCTAAACAGCAGAAAGTAAATGTTTTTGAAAACTTACAGCAGTGGTGTACAATACACTCAGTTCTTTACCTGTGAGTTCAGTCACCTCCAGCGCCACTTCTTCACTCGTTACAATGTATTGGCGATTGTGCACGTGGGGCCAAATATCCCCATCTGGGCTAATTGCTCAAATTCCACAGTTACATGAATCCCTAGTCACAGCAAGGGGAGATTGATACAATGTTGTCCGGCCCTATTGTAGCCCTTTCTACTGCTTCCTACAGCATATGCGCACACCCGGTAAAGTTCACTTTCACTCACAAACGGGACGAAAGGCGCAGCGACGTGTAAAATTACTTTACCACTATGTAATACCGGAGCTTTTACTTGTCAAATTGACTACTTTGTTTTCTCCTCGGACAAAACAGATGTGCGGAATGGAACGCCACATGGCGGCAATGTGCATTTTTATTTGTCGCCAGTGGCATAGTGTTTTGATGGCAACGGTGGAGGGGGGCATTCCCAGATGGATATGTCTCGAAAGTTGTCGGGGTTTTGATTAATATTATGTTTTAAATATTTATATCCACAGATCTAAATATTTGGAAAGAAAAAAAAATATTTTCTGTGCAACGATATCCGCACGAAAGATGAAGTCCGCTTGCACCTCGAGGTCCATACCCATCTGGCCGGGTGCAAGGGTTCGGGATCGGAATCCTTCGATTCCCGGGCGTAGGCGTCACATTACAAAGTAGTAGTTGAAATTCACTCAACTTTGTGAATAATGGTAGAATTTGTAAATATTATATTTTTCCCTGTGAATTTATAGGGGTACCTTTAAATTTAAATTAAAGTAGGTCAAGTAAAGGTCCTTATATCCTGGGAGTTTCCATGAATTTAAATCGGATTCACAGAAGTAATAGAAATTTGAAAGCTCTATGAGCACAACAAAAACGATGTACGGTTTTTCTTTCCATCGAAACAGACACAACACTTATAATCGGATTTTCTAACTTTCAAATTTCCAGATTAAATTAATAATTAAAAATATCTTTAAGATTTCATTTAGTCAATGGTTGTTAGTGATATCGCAACAAAATGGCAGCAAATTAAAATGGTATGATAATGGTTTCCCTTTTAAAACGAGTATGTATTTGTTGTAGATGTCATTAAAGTTTTTCTAGAGTTTATTCATTATTGATGTCTGCACATAGTAGGCTGAGTACAAAACACTTCTGACATGAGCATAATTCTGTCTACACAGCTTGTTCTACTTTAATGTGCGTAATTTCCAACATTTTCGTTTAGAGCGTAGATACTGCATCTTGCATTGGTTACTGATTTTAGTAGACATATAGTATGTATATTTGAAATAAGAGGTTCGCTACGTTGTTTGCAATTCAGCATTTGTTATTTCTATTTAGATCATCCTTCCTTCTGTTCATGAAATTTCATTGAAACCGGATCATAATCAAGTGAGACAGTCATTTCAATCATATGGAAATGCAACAACTACTACATGTAATGGTAGTTGGTTTAGGTATTTTTAAAATCGATCTAGACACATCGGGTTTTCATGAAAATTTCAATGGCGGAGTAACCAGGAAATTTATTGAAGATGGAAAAAATGGCGGCAGTTTTGTGTATATGAAAAGAACCCCTGATGTTTCGTACTTAATTGAACGATTTCTTGTACGAGCGATGAAATCACTATTCAAGTTATTGATTCATTTCATTAAAAAAACATTTTTTGAACTCTAATTTGGTTAGAAAACCTCTTGGACTGACTCCTTTATTATGAAGTCGGTTTCCATTTTAAAAATGTTTTATCAGCTTATATTGCAGACATACGAGTGTATGATTGCTAATATCGTCATGAAATTTTTCCAAATCTGAGTCCACATAAAGAGGTGGCCAAAAGTGATCGGACAATACAAGAAACAAGCAATAAAATACTTTTACGAGCATAAGCTTTGAAATGAAATAAAAATTTTTCCCTTATATAAAAGTTACTTGTATTCTCAATTAATTGCACAAAAAAATAAAACAGAAATAAAAAGATTTTCACAAGAAAATTAACAACTAATTCAAATTCACATTGCATCAAGTGGACAAAAGTAATCGGACATTTTGAAAAGTGTGAAATTAGTCATTGAAGTTTGGAGCAATTCTTTTCTTTTCATTTCCGAGTTTAAAAGGGAATTCCCCTAATTATATGTTGATATGTGTTTTTCTGATATCAGTCATTTACTTGTCAGTTTTAAGTGAAGAAAGTTAAACATGGCTAAGAATCGCAAAGAAACCTGTATACATGAAAGAAAAATTATAATAAAGTTGTATAAAGAGAATAAATCCTTTTCTGAAATATCAAAAATAATTGGAAGAAGTCGTTCGACAGTTTTCGATATCGTGAAACGGTTCAGAAAAAATAATCAGGTGGAAAACGAAATTAGGAGTGGTCGACCATGTAAACTAACAGAGACAGACACACGAAAAATGTTAAGAATTGTTAAAAAGAATCTGACTACAACGTCCAGAAGTATTAGGGATCAATTAGCAGATGTAAATGGTACCAATGTTAGTGCCCGGACTATTCGTAGAGCTCTCAGCCGTGCTGGTTATCAAGCGAGAGTACCTCGAAAGAAACCACTAATTAGCAAAGTTAATAAGAAGAAAAGATTATGCTTTGCAAAAGAATTTAAAAGCAAGCCGCTCGACTTTTGGACTCGTATAATATTCTCTGATGAGAGTAAGTTTAATATCTACCACTCCGACGGCAGGTTGTTGGTGTGGAGAACTCAAAATAGTGAGCTTCATCCCAAAAACATTCAACATACAGTAAAACACGGAGGTGGCTGTGTAATGGTCTGGGGTTGCATGGCTGCCAACGGTGTAGGAGAACTTGTTTTCATTGACGAACCTATGGACAAACTAGGTTACTTGTCGATTTTGAAAGAAAATTTGAAAAAAAGTGCACAAAATTTGGGTCTTGATGGTCATTATTTGTTCCAGCAAGATAATGACCCAAAGCATACAGCTCATGATGTTCGTATGTGGCTCCTTTTCAACACTCCTGGTGAATTAAAAACACCACCGCAATCCCCAGACCTAAATCCCATCGAACATCTTTGGGATCATCTGGATAAAAAAATAAGGAACCATCACATTACTAATAAAAGTCAGCTGAAGACGGTGTTATTAGAAGAATGGGACAACATTACTCCGGACGTTACCCGTAAGTTGGTACAGTCTATGCCCAAAAGGTTAACAGAAGTTATAAAACAAAAAGGATACGCAACTAGGTATTAAAAGCCTATGTTCTAATGGAATCATCAGAAAGAAAAGTATTACAATTGAACGTCCGATTACTTTTGTCCATTTGATGCAATGTGAATTTGAATTAGTTGTTAATTTTCTTGTGAAAATCTTTTTATTTCTGTTTTATTTTTTTGTGCAATTAATTGAGAATACAAGTAACTTTTATATAAGGGAAAAATTTTTATTTCATTTCAAAGCTTATGCTCGTAAAAGTATTTTATTGCTTGTTTCTTGTATTGTCCGATCACTTTTGGCCACCTCTGTATATGCACTTATGATCATCAACAGCTTGGAAATCAAATGTTGTTCTTTATAGTTAAAAACTTATGAAAAATGACACCGAATGAATCATTCTTTAAAGTTTATGGTCACGTTATCTGTCAATGTGTCGGACAAATTGTCCCCGGAAATTTTTTATATTTTTGCAACTGCTACGAGTGCATTTATTCATGTTTCCACACTATCAGCGAACTTAAATTAATCCGAGATCCGAGTCAACAGTTGCTTCTTAGCTATTTTTATCTTTGATCATTTACAGATAACTGAATTTATCAATTAATCGACCTACATCAAGAAAACGCGTACACGTTGATTGACAGCACATTTTCCCACCATCTCCCCATTTTACCCATCGTCACAGATTGAAAATTTAAACATTTCGCGCAAAGTGAAATGAAATATTGATTTCCGCTCATTCACATATAAAACACCACCCTTATCAGCAAGTGCCACTGCTCTGCCCGTGGTGATAGCGCAGTGCATGCTAGAGCCAGCCCATCAATGTACCTATCAAGCCTGCATACGAGTATGTGCTCCGTATCTTTCTATATATCAGTCCAGCTAGCTGGCTCGCTACTTGGCTGACTATGCATCTATTTATATCGTGAAATTTTGCAATTGTTCATGAGCTCCAGATATGTCTCTAGCCGCCGTCAGCCCTGATGTCGGCAAATACTTTTACGACATGTGAAACTATTGCTGTGACATTCATTTCTGCATTTAATTCATATTCTGATCAATATTTAAATATGATTTCAAGCTTGCATTGAATATAGTGCACGCTATTGCAGTTTTTGTTGATCAAAGCAGTCAAGACGAGTATGTGTGATTAAGAAAGTTGTCATTATTTTTGTATGATTGCAATGAGTCTCTAGTTATGGTATTTAGAATACAATAATCATCGTTGACAGACGATTTCGTGTTGGTTTTCAATGACCGCAAATACTCGTATGCCCACAAAATGATTAAGTAAGTGGTGACAAAGAGTATCGCGTTCATACTTAGGTATTGTGGTTAACCAGAGAGTAGAAGGGAATTGTTTAGATTATTTAAATACTTTTCAGTTGATCATCAAACCAGATATTCGTTTTAACTATAAAGAACTTTAGTTTACTCTTGTATAATTTTTCTCTCTTGGCAGATTTTCTAGATTTGTAATCGATTTAATTTTCACAAAATACAAAATATATTGGTACCAATAAAAATTCTGCCGTTTAATTTTGTGTGATATTTTATATTTGGAAATGATTTTCGACCGTTATCGTTCGGTCTTCGATAACGGTCGAAAATCGATTCCGAAAATAAAATACGAAATTAAACGGAAAATTGTTTATAGGTTCAAATAAAGCTTTTCTAGAGATTGCTGGATTCCAATATCTGCTTTTCATGCAGACTATTCTCTTAAAATGCATCCTGGCTCCACTGAAGATTCTGGGACTAATCGATCGATTTTCCAATTCAGTATCTTTTTTGCACGGTATTTTTTTTTGTGACTGGTTCATGTGTTTTCATTTCCTCAGATGCGACAAATTTTGCTTATTGATAGGTCTAACTAATTTTAAATGAGCTGCATCACTGACCATGACGTTCCATAAAGAAGGTACAGCAGTTAAAGGATACGTTAACAACAAATCAGGAAAATGCATTGAAATTTCGCAGGCGTGCAAATGAGAATATGTGAAATTCGCCATATTATGTCGGTGCATGACATGAAACCCTTAATTCAACTTAACTGTGGGTCGTAGCGTGTTTGACCAACATTCAACAACATTCGATATTTTAAAATATTTTATCGTACCACTGGCTTACAAGAGTTCTTAAAAAGTTATGCCCTTATCAATGAAATATATTAGCTATAGATAATTGCAGAGTAGTCCGCGCGGTGTAGTGGTTAGAGCACTCATCTCGTAAGACGAAAGTCTCTGGTTCGATTCTTGTTGGCGGCACCTAGATTTAGTTCAAGTGATTCTTCGGACGGACTATAAGCCCGTTGAGTTATGATACGCGCTGGTTTAAAATCAGAACGTATCGCAGCTGGGTGGACGGACACACGGCCAAAGCATGATGCTGACCATATCACCTTGTGGAGTGCCGATACATTCGATCATGATAATGAGATACTCTAACTATCTCTAAGCGAAGGCCCAACAGGGGCTGTAGGGCTAAATTTTTTTTTTCGAAAATAGGTCATTTCAGAGACGTGAGAATGAAGAAATCACAAGGATGAGTATGCATATGATGGAACAGAGGGCCTGAGAATGAAAAGTAGTAATAGATCAAATATTGGTGAAGGTACACGTTTAAAGGTCAATGAATTGGTGACGGCGAAAGAACGTTGAAGAAACTGATATTTTTCAGTTGTATTTTATCCCAAAATAAATTGCAGCTAGAAATCAAAAGAATTGTATTCGTCCTGATTTAAAATGCTCTACATGAGGAATATTGATCGTTTCGATTACCTGTAAGCACTTAAATTACTGCATGCATCTTTTCCATATAAAAGAAAATGTATCGTGACCAATTTTCCAGGAAAAAATTCCAAGGTAATATTTAAGTGTGCACCAAGAGGAAAACTTATTATTTAAGTTGACTTGAGTAAATCTTCTTCTTTAAGCAACTCACAACCAAACATAACATAATGTAAAAGAAAACTGTGTAAATTGTACAAGAAAAGACAAGAAATTAGCCCTGAAAATCTAACAAAAAAAAAGGAAATTATATCCACAATTTTGATAAAATTTATAAAAATGCTGTTAACGTTTTACAAAGGTTTGTAAAAAAAACTCCGTGATAAAAGCTAGTCTATCGTGAATTTAATATTTGTCGTTTATAAACAGAGAAAGATTATTAAGACGGAAATAAGCGGACATAAATTCGAAACAACAGTTAGCCGTTTCTGTCTAAATACAAGTAGAGGGAATCAGAAGTCGAAGGGAACCCCTATTCAAATTATAAGAACAAAGTAGGTGTATAAATTACATGCTCTAATTTGCAGCCTAGCTATCTTCAAATGTTCGCGGGGACCATCGGGGATACTCAAATTTACTTCTCTTTTTTCCAAAGATTATATTTTATATATTTTAATTCATAAACTCAAAGTAGTTAATTCTGCTTCACATGGCTTAATACCAGTAAATAATCATGAATGAACATGTAAATATTTTTTGTTATACTTTTCGTAACAATTCCGCTTAATTATTCCCACTTTAAAGTGCTAAAGTGAAGCGATTGAAGCAAAGGTCGTAAATCCCGAATTAATAAAGAACCATCCTGAAGTCAACGAGGAGATTACGGCAGGAAAAGAAACGAGTGGCCAGGCAAATAAAGCGACGATGTGTGATTTCATCGCCAACGTCGAACAGATGGCGGAAGTACTGTATTCAGAATCAGAAGCCGATAACCTCTCCCAAGGACGATGGCCGCAGAGTACAATTGCCGCCCAGCGAGATGAAGAAGAAAGGCTATTACGAAAAGTGGGAGTAGTTCCAAAAAGAATACATTCTGCATGCGACTCGCCAAAAATCACCAAAGCAGTAAAGATTGGGCTCCTTGAACTAAAGGAGTTCCTAGACCGAATAGGGCATTATCGGAGGAGCTGGTTAAAGGCCAAAGAGGACCAGAAGGCCAAAGAAGAGCAAAAGGCTAAAGAAGCGCCTGGGGCAAAATCTAAAAGGCACGTGCAGATAGCTCCACAATCAAAAATCAATAAAAGAATGGCGTCTAGTCCAATCGAAGGAAATCGGGATAAAAGAAGGAAGAAAGAAGCACTTGATGGGCGGGGAACACCAGATCAGGGGTTCCAGACAGTGCTTACAGAAGGAGCGAAGAAAGCCGCTAAGAAACTCCTTCAAAAAGTGCCAGAAAGTAAAGTTCGCAAGGACGCACAACAAGAAAAAATACCCGATGCAAAACAGGAAAGAAGGAAGCCCCGACGAAGATCCCGGCTGCAGGCACTGCTCGTAAAACCACAAGATGGTCGATCCTACGTGGAGGTGCTGCGGGGCATCAGGAGAAAAGTAAGTCCCGAAGACAACAACACTGCCATTAAAGCAGTACGACCAACGCGGTCGGGCCACATACTGGTCGAATTTGGAGCGGACGCCAAGAATAGGGAAGCATTCTTCGACGCAGTAAAGAAAGTCCTCGGCTAAAGCGCAGCTATATCCTCGTTTGAACCGATGGCAACGATCGAAATTAAAGACATCGACTGCGTCACAGATCTGGCTGAGGTAGAAGAGGCCATCAAAAAAGAGTTCCCAGCGTGGGCAGGATCAAAGCTAGGCTGGCACCAGAAAACCATAGGGGACAAAAAATTTTTGATAAATCTTCCTGAAAATCGATACTCGTATTGTGGTGTTTAAGTGTAGTGTCGATTGATAACGGCGCGGCAGGAGAACCTCATTCGACCAGCAATATTAGAGCTCGGAAACGATCCTGAGGAACATGATGTTCCGAGGGGTTCTTCTCCTGCAGCGGCTCCTCAAAGAGCAGCGGCACCTAACCCGAACGTACTGGGGCATTTGGAAGCCGTTATAGAAGGAGTAATTGCACGAGGGTGCCCTAGAATTCTACACGGATTGGTATATCCCGATCTGGATCCTACCTTGGAAATGGACCGGGGAGTAGAGGAGAGATATAGAGCCTTAGAGAGGTCTCAGGGTAGCCTGGAGAATTTTGCTTCTGAAAAAAAAGCGTAGAAAGGGTTCTGCAAAGTTACGAAAATTTGCGTGGGACCCCAAGATATTACGGAATTCTGAACGTAATTAGAAATAAAATTGTAGGAAAAGCAAATATGGTGCTTGAGTTCTAGAGCACCCCATTGAATTGGGTAAGGATTTCCCGCTGCCCGACTCTCCATTATGCCGATAAACGGGATATTAGCACATTGGAATACCAGATGAATGCGCTGGTGCCGGGGAACAATACAGTTCAAGAACTTTACCATTTGGTATACCAAAACCTCTCCTTAATTCTAGTTTCCAGTATGAAAATGGGGTCAGAAGCTAGGGATGTCCTTACTCGCAGTTATCGTGATAGCGCTCTCGACGCCTTTATTAGGGGACTACGCAGTGACTTATCCGATCGATTAAGTATGAACGAGCCACCTACTTTACCGCAAGCTCTTCATCTATGCTTGAAGATGGAGAACATGAGATATCGCAAACAAGCTGCGCATAGCGGGCAACAAAAGTCTGCGAAAATTTGATCCAACGTAGCATCCACCTGTTCCTGCTCCTCGTAGGTATTTTTATCCAGATGCTAGGGTATATCCGCGGGAATCACTTTATGCAGACTTCAGACTATGCCATCAACAGCAATTTGGAAATCAAATGCGCCAGATGCATCCAACTCCACCACCTAGAGCCTTTCTGCCATCTAAACTTCAGCCTCCTCCAGAGCCTATGGACGTGGATCAATCAATGAGATCGCGAACCGTTAACTATCAGAATCAATTTCGAATGAGAAATGAACCTGGTAAATGCCCTCCTCCACGACAGGAACAACGGGTTTACAAGGCGTAAAGAATCCTTTACACCGAAGGAGACCAAATGCCCACAGCGGAAAGTTCTATGGAGCATTACCAACAGCAAATCAGTGAATACGACGCGATTGTCAGCTAGCATTTTTGTGAGTATGATGGAAAACAGGATGAGGGTACATGTCTGCCATACGTTCCACCGGAAGAAGAAGTCGAATTTGCGGATGTAAGTTTTTTAGATTAGCGAGCTCTTCGCCACCTTACATAGAACATACGGCGAAGAGCGGAAAAACGTTTAGATTCCTGATACATACAGGATCTAACAAGAGTTATGTGCAACGTAAATATATTGCAAACCCTGTTCAAAACGAAAAACTTTTTACGATTAATTCTATTAATGGAAATACAAAGATTCCCTACCATTCGTTCATCGACCTGTTCAATAACGGAAAACCCCTGAAATTATTCTTGCTAAAAGGCCTAAGCTCCTTTGATGGCATTATCGGTAATGACAGCCTCAGGGAACTGGGCGGAATAATTCATACTGGCAGAGGGTTCATGACAATGGATCCTGACGTGCGTACTGAAGCAACAAATATCAGAGTCCGTCCATGCTATTAACATCAGAACACCGTATATGACGGAAAAGCAAAGAGGAAGATTGATGGACATATTCGATAAGTGTCCTAAAGTATTGTTAGAGCCCAATCAGAAGCTAACTTATACAACTGGAATCCAGGGAGAAATTCCAACTACAACCGACACCCCAGTTTATTCAAAATCGTATCCTTACCCCATGTGCTTAAAAGATGTGGTGGAAAAGGAAATGAAGCAGCTATTGGGCGATGGAATTATACGAACATCTCGATCACCATATAACTCACCCGTGAGGTCATCTCAAAGAAGGGCGACGCGTCTGGGGAGAAAATATACCGCCTTGTTGTAGATTTCCGGAAACTAAATGAGGCGGTAAGACCGAATACATACCAAATTCCTGCAATTAATTATATACTGGCCATCCACGGCAAAAGCAAGTTCTTTAGCGTCATCGATTGAAGAGTGTATTTTACTTAATTCCATTAAGAGAGGACGATATACACAAGACAGCTTTTCAGATAAATAATGCAAAATAATATATGAGCTCACAAGACGCCCCATGGGTTACAAGAACCCCCCTCCGACCTTCCAACGTGCGTCAGATGACATCCTTAGGGATCATATTGGGAGACGTTGTTGGGTTTACATAGACGACATCATAGTCATGGGAAAATATGAGGAGGAACATTTACAAAATTTGGAAATCGAACTAAATACGCTTGAAAAAGCTAATTTGAAAATCCAACTAGATAAATGTGAGTTTTTGAAGGAGGAGGTCGAGTTTTTGGGGTTTGTCATTTCGGGAAAGGGCACTCAAACTAATCCGAAGAAGGTTCGGGCTCCCGTGGACTTCCCAATTCCAAAGACGCTACGGGAATTGAGATCATTCCTTGGTATGTCAGGGTACTATCGCCGTTTCATGCTTGATGACGCAAAGATGCCAAAGCCCCTGACATCCTTCCTAAGAGGGTAGGATGGACGAGCGTCCGGATATCAATCGAAGAACAAACAAATAAACCTAGGGGATGAAGCAATGGAGGCCTTTAAAATAAATTAAGAGCAGTCTAATATCTCAAGAGGTGTTACTTTCTAATCCTGATTTCGAAAAAAAGTATGAGCTAACCACCGATGCCTCTGATTACGGGATTGGGGCAGTATTGTCGTAGGGAGGTAGAACTATAACTTTCATTTCATTTATGCGGCTCACGAAAAGGAAATATTAACCATAATATGGTCCCTGAATTCGTTGCGGGATAACTTGTATGGGTCAAAAAAGATTAATATATTTACAGATCATCAGCCGCTAATGTACGCCTTAAGTAGCAAGAACAACAATGCTAACATGAAGAGGTGGAAGGCGATTTTAGCGGAATTCAATTATGAATTGAGGTATAAACCGGGAAAGGAGAATGTTGTGGCTGATGCCCTTTCTAGAATTCCACTTGTAACTAACGTAAACTCGCTAACTATGACAGTTCATAGTGACGAAAGCTCCTCGCACGGCCTTATAACATCAGTACTCACCGCTCTTAATTCGTTTAGGACGCAAATCATTCTAAAGTTTGGGGAGGAAACCAGTTATAAGTTGGACAAGCCATTCACAAACTACTTTAGGCACACATTTGTCGAGCCAAATTACACCCAAGAGAAAATTGTAGCCATATTTAAAAGATATATAAACCCTTCTGTCACCAATGGGATAAAAGCAGATGAGGTCGTAATGGGGATTATTCAACGGGTGTATCCGCTATACTTTAGGGACTATAAAATTTTATTTACCCAAAATATGGTGACGGGTGTTGGTAACGATGTTGAGCAGGAGGAGATTATTTTAAATTATCACAATAAGGCCCATAGGAATGCGAAAGAAAATAAAATTCAAATTTTAGATCACTTTTATTTCCCAAAGATGACCGCGAAAATTCAGGCATTGGTCAAGCAATGCGCAACGTGCAAGGAGAATACCCCAATAACCCTGTGTTAAAGGAGACACCTATCCCGGAATTCCCTGGCGATATAGTTCACATAGATATCTATCAGAGCGAAGGGTACTGCTTACATCCTTGAATAAATTCAGCAAGTATGCGAAAGGGCGTATTTTAACGTCTAGAGGAATACAGGACATAAGAGGACCTTTAAGGGAGTTACTGATCTCGTTTGGAGTACCAAGACAGGTGGTCATAGATGGGGAAAATTCTCTGATCTCCGTTTCAATCACATTCATGATGCAAGATCAGTTGAGAATACAAGTTTACCGAACTCCTTCCCACCGAAGTGAAGTTAACGGGCAAGTGGAGCGATTCCATTCAACGCTAACAGAGATTATGGGATGCCTTAAGGCAGATGGCATCCCTAAATCCTTTGAGGAGTGGGTAGAAAGAGCGGTCCATGAGTATAACTACAGTGTACAATCGGCGACTGGTAAGAAGCCAATTGAGCTATTCTTGGGAAGGATCGTATCTGCAGACCCGGAAATTCTTGAAAGAGCTAGGAAGGAGAGCATATAAATTTTGAAGGCTAGACAGGACTTAAGAAAAATGACAATGACTTCGACGACCTCCCAAGTCCGCATCAATAACCAACTCACCGATGCTTTTGACACAAATATCGGACTAAAGCAGGGAGATGGGCTGGCCCCATTGCTATTCAATTTGGCTCTGGAGTACGTCATACGGAAGCTACCTGTCGATACGCGAGGTACATTACTATACAAGTCGAGCCAGGTAGTGGCCTATGCGGACGACATCAACATTCTGTCACGATCACTAACAACTGCCAAAGAACTCTTCCTGAAACTCGACAGCGAAGCAAAACTAGTAGGGCTACAAATCAACAAAAATAACACAAAGCTCATGACGCAGTCGTGGAAAAATACCTCAAATACACAAAATATCACACTTGGCGAATACAGTATCGAAAATGTTAGCGAATTTGTGTATCCAGGCGCCAAAATAACGAAAACGGGCAATGAAAGAGACGAAATACGCCGAAGAATACAGCTCGCAAATAAAACATTTTATTCAGTATTGATGATCTTGAAGACCAGCTGCATACACAGAAAAACAAAGCTCCAAGTATACAAATCTGTGATAAGACCTGTGTTATGCTATGGGTGTGAAACATGCACCCTAACCCAAGCATCCGCAAATATATTGAACGCATTTGAGCGACGGGCCCTGAGGCGAATAATCGGAGCGAAGCTAGACGGGGACCAATGGCGAATTCGATACAACCATGAGCTGTATGAAATTTTTGACGAACCGGAGGTCTCAAGGATTGTAAGACTGCGGAAGCTGCAATGGGCTGGACACATGAATCGTATGTACGAACAACGGATACCCAATAAGGTATTCGTAGGGAGAACTGAAGGCCGGCGGCCAGTGGGGAAACCGAGGAAACGCTAGTCTGACTCGGTCGACGAAGACAGTTCATCGCTGCTCGGATTTCGGAATTGGATGACGCGGTCAACGGACCGAGACAGTTGGAGGCGCTGTTTGCAGGAAGCGAAGGCCCGAAAGGGGCTGTAGGGCTAAGAAGAAGAAGAAGAAGAAGAAGAAGGACTTAAGAACTATGAGGTATAAGAAAGAAACTGTTAAAGAAAATAGGGACACAGTAATAGTTACAGAAACAGGTCGTGTATTACATAAAAGTGACATTCGGAATTGATTTCGAACTCGCAAATGGTAGCTATGAAATCCGGGAAGGCATGGATCCAGAGTGGTACCCTGAAGTTGATCCACATCTTTCCAGTGGAGCAATTACGGCAATCGACACACAACATCTCATCTCTTGTGAACGATCGTATTCCAAGTAATAATCCTTTTCATCAGTTGTTGATACAGGAGATATCTGAGGTGGAGAAATACCTACAAAACTTTAAACGTATTCGGCCAAAAAAGGCATATAATGCGGGTAGACCCGACGACGATGAATTAGTCATGTCGAAGGACAAAATCAACGGTATTATTTCTAATAACAATGAACAGGTTATAATAAATCGGGAATATAATGACAGGAGTAATAAATTAACAGATACCGCCAACGAACTGTTAAATATGTTCAGGAAAGATAAGGTTTTCGAAAACACGCTGGCTTTGACAGCACAATATATATAAGGTCAGATTACTTAAGGAAGAAATTTTAAATGTCATTCAAGCAATTCGTTTAGCCCAATCAAATACTGTTAACTCCAATATTGTTTCAAAACTCGAAATAGCAACCATAATATTAAAAATTTTCGTCAAGATAGCATACCGGAAATATGCATTGAAGAAATCCTAGAATTATCGGATCCAAAGGTCATGCAAAATTCTTCCCATATTTTTTAATATTATAGCAGTACCCATTGTAACAAATGAAATTTTTGAAAAATATGTATTAAAACCAGTAAAGAAAAATTGAACAATACCTAAATTAGAATTTACCAATGTATTACTCAATAATTATGACTTTTTTGGAATATCAAGCTCATGCAAAACTTTTAATGATTTGTTTGTAAACAAAGTAAGGTTAGGGATGTTAGGGAATCACAATGTGTACCTCATTTGTTTAGGAGTGGAACCGCGCAGTGCAAAAGGGAGAGCGGTCATCACCTACCATCGGTGGAAGAAATCGAATTAGGCGTGCTGTTCAGAAATGAATTTAAAGGTATCATCGAGGTCGATCAAAATACTCATGAATTAGAAGGATTTTACCTGATTATGTTTCGAAACTCTTCAATTACAATAAACAACCAAAGATACGCGCCCAATGAATTACAGACCGTGAAAATCTTACCACCATTGCTCAACACGTTCACCGGCGACAGTGCACTCGAGGACATCCTCTCCTTGCAGTTGATGAGGGAGTTGACCATAAATACCACCAAGCGAATCGAGACGATAAGGATCGAAAAAGCAACTTACCAGATCGCCACATATGGGATATTGGCGTTATTGATATGCATAATTGCCGCTTTTAAGATTCCAAGGCTCTGTAAAAGGACTACGATGACCAGGGTAGCCGATTCCAAACCTGGAAACTTACCTGCCATCCCGACGAATAATTCCGGGTCGGTACTGAATTTTCAGGACCTTCCTAATTTGCGAAGCAACAACGGCATGTACGGGTTATTCTCAAGGGGGAAGAGTTAAAAATGTAGCGCGATCCAGCCACATTCCAGTCAACAATCATCTCACCTGGCCACGAGACAAGAAATCATGATGACATCATGTCTAGACACCTGTCTCATATTCGATCATCAGGAATGTGCTGATTCTATGTCAACGTACCAGCGGCAGTTTCTAGTATGTTAGAATTTAGAATCTAGAATTATATTAGTCTTTGCTGAACCTCTGTTATTAACGATCGAAAAATAAAATTTAATTTTTTATGAAAAAATCGTGGACTTAATTAATTTATACAAGAGGGACAATAGATGAGTTTACATCTTTGTATAAGACGATTGTCAAGCGGCAGCTCGATTGTATTGTATAAATGAAGTTTTGACAATTGAAAGCCGAACGAGAGTGCGAAGAACGAAAACTCACGCGAATTGAATTGGTATTTGAGTGGACATGGAGGGATTTAACATAAATCATTTTGGTGTTTAATTACTGATCAACAAGAAGATATCTTTTACTTCAATGAAGTAAAATAACGATCTTCTTTGGAAATTAAAATTATAAATTTTTTGTTTGTTTTAGCACTGCAGCCTCTTTCGGACCTTCGCTTGGAGATATTAAATTATAAATTAACACACCTGAATCACATAAAAACATATTTTTTGAGGCGTTATCAACAAAACAATTGCTATCTTAAAGAATGAAGAAAATAAAGATGCCCAATCTAAATAATTAGAGATAGCTTTCAAATAGCAAGAAAACATGATACGCCATCTTTGTACACAGCATTTCTCTAACCATTAAATATAGACTGAACAAGTTGGGTAGACAGACCTATGCTCATGTCAGAAGGGTTTTGTACTCAACTTACAAAATGCAGTAACCAGCAACGAATAAAATCAAGAAACATGTCAAAGACGATTTTATTGGAGAAAATGTGAAATTCAAGGATCATACTATTATTAACAAAGTTGAAAGAATTGTGAATTCTGAGGTATTTGTTTTAGTTATACCCATAGATATCTCCCTTGATAATTTTTCCAGATTTTTTAGAAACACATTTTTCATGTATTTCCCCCCCCCCCTGAGCCACCACTGAAAAAAAAATTTCAGTTTAAGAACTGTTTTGAAAAGCTCTCATAGAGAACTTTCAGTTGATATTCATATCGGCTACCTTTCATGAAATTTTTTTCAGGGCCCACTCCTCTGTACTGTAATCATCGATTTATGGCCTATTTTTTCGAATCCTAGAATAGTTACAAAGCCCTTTTGCTAGGAGCTCTCTCCTGCCTCTTCGACTTGTTTCAATTATGTGTACTCATTTTCATGAAACCTATCATTCCTGAAATTTTCATGCAAATCCTAGCAAAGCTGTAGTGCCTAAATCGATAAAAAGCGCATATGGTTTCCATAGTAATACAGGGCATATTGTTCCATAGTAATACGGGAAAATTCAAACCACTATAACTTCGTTAAATACTATTTGATCTTTATGAAACTTTCAGAAAAGGTCAATCTTATAGAAAAGCATCTGTTTGCTAAATTTTATTGAATTTAAGGGTACCGTTTAGATTTCATTCAAGAAAACTTAAAATCGATAAATCATACTATTACTAACAAAGTTGAGTGAATTTCGACGTCTCATGTATTTGTTGTTATTGTACTCATTAAGGCCTACATTCATGATTTTTTTCAGATTTTTCGGATGGAAGGTTTCCAATCGCGAGGGGGGGGTACGCGAAAAGTTCGTACATTTCCCCTTCCCCTGCCCCCCTCGGTACCGACAAGGCAATTTTAAGACATGTTTTGAAAAGATCTCATTGAGACCTTTCTAATGACACCCTACTCGACTACCAATGGTGAAATTTTTTTTGAGGGGTCACCTCCCTATACGGGGAGACCCCCCTTAAACCCTTTGAAAAATTTTTCCACCCTTGAACTTTCAAGAGGTCACCACTTCTGACTTTTCTACAAAGTTTCATGGCTGTAGTCTCTATAGTTTCGGAGAAAAAGTGCTGTGACATACAGACGGACGGACGGACGGACGGACGGACAGACGGACACAGGTCGTGATTGCAATAGGGTTTTGTATTTTAGTACAAAACCCTAAAAATACTGTCAACAAAGTGGTAACAAATAACAGTATTTCCAACGTGTAATACATTACATATTCGTATGTTAAAGACTGCTTCAATATGATAAAACAATGCTCAATTTACTAACAAACAACACAAAACTACGTCAAAACGGTTTATTGTGTAACAGAACATATGGAGCCTAATAAAAAACATATGTAGGCCATTAATAAAATCTTTTATAAATGCCTAGTGGCCAACTAATATCTATTTGACTTCTTTTGCATAAATTAACACTTTTTACCCAAATATAGTTATCAGATCTGTTAATTTATGTTGCAATAATTTTACACGTATACTACAGAGAGCAAGAGAGAGGAAAGAAAGAATGAAAAAACGTTAAAAAATAACCGTCAAACAAGAAATCGCTTAACCTTTTTATTTATTTATTTTAGATTTCATTTCGTTTTATTACCCGACAATCTAGATCGGATATGGGGAAAATGTCTTAAGGCAATATTGAATTGGAAAGAGGAGATAAATTGATCTACAATTATTTATCACGGATAACTGTATCATACGTGCAATATGTTTATTATGGTGAAGTGGGTGTTAAGTTCATTAATCTTTTGTTTATAATTTTTGTAAGAAAGATGTGTAGGATTGAGGCGGTTTTAATAGCAAAAACGTGATATATTGGCGATTGTCTAGAATTCCGCTTTCCACTAGTGAATAAATTAGTTATTCGATGAAGCAAGTATCAGCAAATTACCAGATTGAATGAGATTATTAATACATATCGATTAAGCTGCTTCTGTTAATTTTTTATGTTTTGTTTTTTCTTACTTGCAATTAAATTGATGAGTTCACCAGATGCGAAAAGCAAACAATGTCTTCATTGTAATATCCACCGAAAAGGAAGAAAACTGCTTCCAATGTATCGGCATTATCCATATGCCATATGGAGTATTTTATGGCCTAACAGACCAAGAGCTAGCAGCGTTTTCACTTTGGTCATTTCAAAAAGTCACGCAAATTTACACAGTGAATCTTACACACATACTGAATAAGAAAGTTAAATCGGGCAGTCCTCCTTGGCCGAGTTCTATCACCATAACATTGCAAAGTGAGGTAATAAGGGTAATTTTGTTTGAAAAGAACAGTCGCGATAATTCAGGAGATATCTTTATTTCACACAGTAATTAGACAACATCTTGTTTGTCTTGGTTTTATATTTAAAACGCGAATAATTTAATTTCTCAGAGAGAGTTGTATCAATACATAAAAACATAATAAAAATTTTAAACTCTTACTCAAAACCAAAAACAAACTTACTCCGTACTATTTAATATTGATTTTTAAAGTTGCATAAGATCGTGTTGGATTAATTTACCTGCAAAAAATATAAATAAACATTATTGAATAGGTATATTAAAAAGTAGCAATACAAGTATGCATACAAAAAGTTAATGAATTGTTATTTAATTAATATAAAAAAAAATCCACTTCATCATTGTCAAAGCGCCATGCCATCAGCTAGCTACTAACGAAAAAGTCAAATGTAATCGCATTTGCGATTGCACAACAAATTACCTTATCAAGTGCTTTAGCAATGATACAAATAATGCTACAAGTCAACAGTCTAAGGAAAGTGATTATTACAAAGACGCGCAGATGAGATACGTTTGAATATTAAGTAAACAGGTTGTTTAATGACCTAGGAGAAAAGATTATCATTTGCAACATATGAAATGAAGCAAATAAACTGAGACTTCATAAAATAGAATCCCTGCGTTTTGTTGTTAATTAATGAAAGCACACATTGAAATATTAGATATGAATCTTATCTGTTTTGAAGATTATGATAAAATAATGCACGATAAAGTGCGGTTCAATGCAGTTCTGCCTAAAATTTACTAGTGCTTTATAAGGAAGGAGGGACCATACGTTGTTATCTTTTAAATTATGAATTAAATTTCAAAAAAATTGGAACTTCTTCTCAACACTCGATGTCATACGATGCCCACAAATAATAATTTAAATAGAATAATGAAGCATTGCAACACGATAGAAAAATAGAAAGAAATTAGAAAAAGACATTTTACGGGGGGCACCCATAACTTCCACTGTTCCTCTTCTTGTATGGGGTCTCCGGATGCGTGCCCCATCCGCTTGTATACAAATCCCCCCGTCACCCGCAGTTCAGGCAGCTGTGGTAACTGGCTCTGAATAGTATGTATCAGCTAGGTGTAACCTGCCGACATGAAGGCGGGATGGTCCAGGTCGATCAATGGGGGGCTGTCGACCTCTTGGGCCAACTCGGCTCCTTCCGAGGCGAACATCCTCGATAAGGTGTCCGCTACCAGATGTTGGCTTCCATTCCGGTGTCGAATCGTAAAGTCAAATGCCTGCAATTTCAAGGCTCATCCAGCCAAACGGCCATGGAGGTCAGTTTGGCTCATCAGCCATTTCAAGGACGCATGATCCGTAACGATTTCGGAGGGGTGTCCCTCAACGTATGCTCGAAAGCGTTTCACCGCCAACACCCCCGCCAAGCATTCCTGCTCAGAGACAGTGTAGTTCTGCTGGGCCGTGTTCAACTTGTATGCATAAAAGCTATAGGGCTCCTCCTCGCCATTTTGCGTAACCTGGACTAAGACTGCTCCCACCCCATGTTGGCTAGCGTCACATTGGGTTGAGAACGGTTGACTAAAGTCGGGCTATGTAGTACGGGGGTTGTTGTCAGACTCTTCTTTAGCTCTTCAAAGGCTCGCAAGCTGGGCTCTTCCCAGATGAACTTTCGTCCCTTACGTAGCATGTCGGTCAAGGGTGTGGTGATGGTTGCATAGTCACGTACGAATCGTTGGCACCATCCGCATAAACCTATGAATCGGCGTAACTGCTTGGTGGTCTTAAGCAGTGGAAAAGCATCAATCGCTTGTGTCTTGTCCGGGTTTATTTTAATGTTGCCATGGCCAATGATGTGACCCAAATACTTAACCTCCGTCATTACGAACTGACTTTTCTGTATGTTGATGGTTAACCCTGCCTTCCGGATATGCAAAGCCACTTCCTGAAGCAGGCCGATGTGTTCGTGAAAGGTCTCGGTTATAAGCAATAGGTCGTCCAAGTAAACGAATATTTAAATCCGGTGGTACCACTTTATCCATAAGGCGCGTCATTGTTTGAGGGGCATTACACAGTCCATGGTCACAAATCGGTACAGTGGGCGACCCGGGACCGTGAAGGCTGTCTTCTCCTTGGAGCTCGGATCTAATTGGATTTGCCAGAAAGCGTCTTTGAGGTCCAAGCTCGTAATGAAATGGGCTTTGGTAATCGACTTAGGATACCCTCAATCAACGGTAGGGGATATGCGTCCTTAACAGTGACGGCATTCAATCGCCGGACGTCTAAGCATAGCCGGACCTTATTCGGCTTAACAACGAAAGTGACCGGTGAAGCCCATGCACTCTGCAATTCTTCGATCACACCTAGTGCCAACATCCGATCAACTTCGGCATATAACGACTTTTCCTTGGCCGGAGATATGGCAAAATGTCTCTGTTTGAGGGTTTTACCATTCCCCACATCTATCGTGTGAGACACCAAGGTTGTCCTGCCGATATAGCTGAGTCAAATTGTAGCTGTAGATTGGCATCCAGTACATGTCGAAGTGAGTGAGACGGGAGGAAATGAGAGCGAATAGTGGTCTGCCGAAAATAGGGTGCTCCTAGCCGATTTTAAAATTTATCCCCCAATACCCCAGTACATTACAACTACCGTCTCTAATCTACGCCAATTGACTCGACGAGATGAGTGAGAGCGTCACTGTAACAAGCTTTGTACGCGGTCAAAAATCCCGACGCGTGGAAGCATTCCGGGCTTCGCAACTCCAGCGTACGCCACCGAAAGTCGAACCGAAATCACTCATCTATCACGCATAAAAAGATGGGTAGAATCCTTCTGCAACCTAAAGGCAAAGTAACCTTCTATTTTCTTAAGAGTCTAGGCAGATACGAGGAACCCATCTGGCTGACAGTTCCCTTCAAGAAAATAGAAGGTCCTTACAGGTTTTACCCTGGGACGACACATCCGAAGGAATCTGTCGCGAAAAAAACATAAAACAAAGGACAGCGGAAGCTACAACTCACGTGAAGTGACTGAATGGGTGTCTAACAGAAATCCACTACTCCTGTCTGTGGGGCTCTAGTACCGAGATACCTTACATCCTCGGTAAAGGACCAAATCGTCAGAAGACGCTAATTTTTTCCCGTTTTAGGTTGTTTCGGGCCCCACGTTGGGCGCCATTTGTAATGATTTTGCCACACACATCTCGATCGTTCTCATCGGTTCTAGGCGTGAAGTCTTGGAACGTGACAACGGACTGTACCCATCACGTCAACAAGTCCGGACGCTCTCAGTCCTCTCCGAACTAGCTAGCTAGCCAGCAGCCACCTCGGAGCAGACAGCCCGTGGTTACGTTCCAAGGCTTCACGTCCAGAACCGATGAGAGGTCGGTTTACATTTCCTTCAGAAAATCTCGAACGTTCGAGACGTGTGTGGCAAAATCATTACAGGTCCCAATGGAAGTGCACCTTTGTGTGGATGAGCATATATGCTCTAATAAATAATGGAATACCTTAAAGAGATACAGCCCTAACACACCACACGAATAGGGCCATAAAGTCTTCGTGTTGAGTGGTCTTTCTGTATTGCCTATAAAGCGTAAGTCGAAACAGGCAAAGAAAATGTAATCTTACAAGTAGAGCCAGATTTAGCGCCTCATGTAAAGTTGTCAGGGAGTATGATTCCAAAGCACCTAAATTTCAGGCTATATTGACAATAATTTTAATTCTCTTCGACTGATGGAATATCTTACCAAAGTAGGTATTCTCAGTCTCGGTGCAACGAGAAAAAATAGAATACCGGATAGTAAGCTGTCATCAGAAAAGATAATGATGAAAAAAGAAAGTGGCTATTTAGAAGAATACAACGTCAACGGGATCGATGTCTCAACTTTTGCATAGAAGGACGATAAAATTGTCAACCTGGCTTCAACTTTTACTATGTAAAAACCTGAAACTGATGTTGGAAGATTGGACAAACAGAACTCAAAGTATGTAAACATAAAGCAACAGAGTGTGGTCGGAGAGTGCTGTCCCAATATGGGCGGTGTTGATATCCTTGACTGCATTATGGGCATATACAAAATACGTTTGCGTAGCAAACGATGACGCATGGGACTTTTCAATCATTGTTTGGATCTCACTATAGACAATGCACCGATATTTCACAATAGGGTTGCTAAACAAAAAAGCCCCTTATCATCAGCAGATTTTCGTCTTAAGGTTGTCGTGGCCCTCTCAAAATGGATATTAAATCTAGTTCACCTAGTCGCAGCATGCCCCTCCGAAAGTGATCCGGCAGGACCTAATTGAGCACTGGCCGCAACGGTCTGATAAGAAAATTAGATGCAAGTTTCCAAAGTGTGCATTTGGAAAATATGGGGTAGCCCTGTTCAAAATGTTAGGAACACTCATCAGTTTTATGACTTTTTCAAAATTTTAGTTTGTCAGAAAAACTGGGATTTCGAGAATATTTTCATTTTATAATAATTATGCTTGTAAGTATTCTGAAGAGGTTTTATGCGTTATGGAAAATACCGGTCATTTGAAATTCTTTCAAGTAATTGTTTTACACCTGTACATCTTAGCGGCTATTATCACATTAAAAGTTATCCTTCTTTAAATCGGACCGAAAACTAAAAATTCAAGAGTTTTCCACTAGTAATTGTGTTTAATTTGTGAAGAGTTTGGAGGTCAAAGTGATTGCTTTGTGAAAGCAATAGATTTTAACTTTTTTTGTGATAAATTAGATACCTGAATCGTTGCGCATATTTTATTATAAAGTTGGATATTAAGGCAACATGGGAAAGTGTAAAGATATATTCTTGGAACAAAAAGCATCGATAACTGCGTTACTAAGAACAAACAATATTTCTTTTCGTCAAATCGCACGAATGGAGAAGGTTTCTTCTCAGACAGTAATGCAAATCAATAAGATCACGATTGAGAGTCCTTTGCAATCTGCCAGCAAACGAAAGACTTCTGGCCGGAAAAGGAGTACGACTCGAACAGACCGAAGAATTATACAGAAAGCCTGTGAAAATCGTCTTTCGGCCATACGAAACTTACATCAGGATCTGGAAACCGAAGGAATATTTATATCACGATGACACTCCGGAGACGCTTAAGAGAAGCGAACTTACATGCCGAAATTAACGGCCAAAATACGCAAAGCTAGATTGGAATTTGCAAGGAATCTTCAACATTATTCCGTTGAAAATTTCCGAAAGGTAATTACTATATTTTAATAATTTTCTGCTACTTTCTTGGCTTTAGAGCAACGCTTTCGAATTTTGATTTTTTTTTCTCATTTTTCAGATTGTATTGAGCCAAGAATGTAGGTTAGAAGCGGTAGCAGAATGTCATCAGTTCGTTCGGAGAAGGCCACATGAGCGATATAATGAAGCTTCTGTTGTGGGGACCGTCAAGTATCCACCAGGCGTTATGATATGGTCTTGCATTTCAGCAGATGGATGTGAACCGCTGTATTTTGTCAACAGGGCAATGAATGCTCTCCAGTACTCTGAGGTCATGGAAGACATATTAATTCCAGGTTTGTATTTTTTGACATACAGTGGAACCTGCATCACCTTTTTGCATCATGAATCGAGCACCATCCATTATGTGAGAAATATATTTGATAGCGACAGTATCCCTGTTCTTCCATGGCCTGCTAATTCCCCCGACCTGAATCCTATTGAAAATATATGGAGGCTCTTGAAATCGCAAGTTTATGCCTCTACTAATTCCACTGTAGATAAATTAAAGGAAAATATTTGTCATACATGGGAAAATGGTGACAAAATAAAGGCCATAATCGATAAGTGCATCGATAATGCTTAATGGCCTAGTGAAATACGACATGGCTTGGATATCTGGTCCAGGAATAGGACAATGAATCGAAACTGACATTGTCGACTGACGGATACGATATTTTGGACAAAACTGCATGGCATAGCATCGCCAATGTGACACTCGTGCGCGAACGATTTGTTCCGGTAAAATCATGAAAGGTTTGCAGTACGTTCGAAGGTTGCACAGTGTAGGTACGATTGAGATGGACTCTCGCCTAGCGATGTTCTGGCTCTGAGCACTTATCCCCATAAGAGTTGATGCTCTGGACAAAATCAGGAAAACTGCAGACAGAAGATCTCTAAGTGTCACTAAAGCAGTACCGCCAACCCGATCTGGCGATCTGATGGAATTTGTCGCAGAGGCTACAAAGAAAGAAACGTTGCGTGAAGCGGTTAAGAAGGCCCTAATTGAGAAAGCCTCGCTTGAGCACGTGGTAACCCCCTAAATCAGCGACTCGGTCGAGGTATAGGAGGCTATCAAAAAGGAGTTTCCTAGTTTAAGCGAGGATGACTCAAGAAAAAAGGGCCACACATGGCTATTGTCGATCTACAGTCGGCGGCAATTGAATTTGAAACACTATCAAATTCTAAATCAAGTCTAGCTCTGAAAGCTTGAGATCAAGAAAACTTCCTCTAATTTTTATCGCAATCTTATAGTCTTTGTGCACTAATAAAATCAAAATCTGATTGATAATTATTACTTTCTTTTTTTTTTGCATGTGATTATTTTCATACTTTGTTACATTGCTTTTTACTTTATTACTTGTTTGATCCTACTGGGCATACTTTTGATGCAATTTATTGCAGATGCCAGACTTGTATAAACCTAGCAATCAGTTTTTCCTTATTTTCTATCACAATTTCAACCATTTTACGCTTAAGGATCACACACTGATTCTCAATATGATTGAGACCCGGCAAATTTCCTGACCAGGGCAAAACCTTCATGTTTTCTTGGACGAGATACTTTGTAAGTCGTGCATGAAAATGCAGTCTTCTCGGTTTTGCACCCACTCGCGAATTTAAGGTAGCAATCGTTTGTATTGAGTTTGCCTCATTGCGCCTGTACAATGTAGAGCCTGCCAGTTCCGTTTCCCGAAATCACAGACCAAACCAAATACTGATAGGGTGATTCACTCATAGAAGCACAGTTGGGATTAAACCATTCACCCATTTCCCGCCATATAAACGTTGAATTGTCTGCAAGAACAAAAACGTAGATTCTTCGGAGAAGCAAACCTGTATCAAGAGGCATAAAAGCAATGGCCGGACACAAAAAAAACCTTCGAAATACCTTTTCCCAGTCTTCCGATGTCGAATTCTGATGTCCTTTTTTTGAACATTCCAATCTAGCCTTGATCATTCTTTCTATTGATTTCTTAGTAGAGAGGTAGAATTACTAGGGCGGTAGCATTAAAAGCTTAACTCTTTTATCCTTCCACACCGGCTTTCTCTAATTTTTCATGTAGCAGCTTTTTGGGAGCCAAAGACTTTGGTTGCATATTTGAGCAATTTTCCGGTAATTTCTTGGGATCGTTATTCTTTTTGGGTGGTAGTTTTGTGTCCGGCTTGGAGAGAAGATTTATTGATGCGGGTCACCGTAGTAACAGATACCTTCACTTTTTTGCTATTTGTCTTCGACTCACGTTGAAATAATTTACTACTGCTAACATCTCGGCACTTTTTGTTGGGCTGATATCGTTTTTACGACCCATTTTTCCCTAAAAGTGCACAATTTCGAATTTCGTTATTCACATAAATGAACATCTTTTTATTTTCAATACTTAGTTTTTCCAAAAATAATTGTAGAAATTCCTTTCTTCAAACAAACTCTATTAAAAATGCACCTAATTAGGACAATCGGGCAAACTATACTTCTTAAATAGTCTCAAAACTAACATCATCATCTAAAGAACATAAAAAATGTTGGAACGAATGAATTTCACAAGATTCCCCGTAATTGGGAATTTCCGCCTTGAGATCGGATATTTTCACATCTGCTTCTTTTCCGGTCTCTTCTTGGGGTCGTTATGGTTTTTGGGTGGCAACTTTGTCTCCTGTTGTTGACAACATTACCGACATGGAGGGAAGTTTTTTGATGCGTTTCACCGTAGCAACAGAGACCTCCACTTTTTTGGCAATTTGTCTTCGACTCACATTCAAATGATTTACTACTGTTAATATCTCTGCGCTTTTTGTTGGGCTAATATCTTTTTTAACGACCCATTTTTCCTTAAAAGTTCACAGTTTCGAATTTCCTTATTCACATAAATGAACATCTTTTTATTTTAAATACTTAGTTTTTCCAAAGATATTTATAGAAAATTAATTATGAATTTTATTCAAACTAAATCTACTCAAAAACACCTAATTAGGACAATTGGGCAAATGATACTTCTAAAATAGTCTAACAACTGATGACATGCAATGAACATGAAAAATTTTGGCGTAAGAACGGTGAACCATAGATGCACACCTGCAGAAAGTCAAAAAGAAAAACAATGCAGCATCAAAGTATTGCCATCGAATAAGGTTTACAAGAAGAAAATTTCGAAAAATGACTTCTTTCAAATTCAATGGCCACCCACTGTAAAAGTAGCTAAACAACATCGAAAGTAAGAACAGGAAAAGTTATCTGCAGGATACGGCGAACAACAGTCCTCAGCTGATTCAAGCGGCCATACCACACAGAGCTGCAAAAGCATTTACAGGAACTCTGTATGCTATAAATGTTTATGGGAGAAGCACACTGTATTCTTTGTAAGGACGCTGATCCAAGACCAGACGGTCTCAAGCCCATCCTATTATCAGGAAAGTACTGGATTTTTCAAGGAGCCCTAAAGTTCAAGCACTGCTCCAATGAACCATTTTCTGCAGGTCAACTTGGGTATCAACACCCAAGATCTGCTAGATCAGTTTACGAGATAAATGAAACCATGATCTGGGTTCAGAACAGTGTTCATTTCGGAATCCACAACTATGGATGAAGTGAGAGAGCTGTTGAGAGATTCGAAAAGAAGAGGAAGTGTAACAGCTGGAGACAGTCCTGGCTATGAGGACATGGAAGGTTTCAGGACCAGAAGAAGTGACGATCGAGGAGTTGCAGCTACTGTTCCACCTTGATCCTGATTTGCTGCTTATTTCTTTCCGGAGCAATGTATAGTAGAGAGGCTCATACTGATTAGCAAAAGAAAAGGGACCACTATGTGCATACTATCCGTAGTGTATGCTAGAAACGGCCGACATAGTGCTCGAAAAACCATCAAGGGAATTCAGCAATACACGATGTAATTTCAATCTCTCTTCAACCTTCTTTCATGTCAGAAAGCAAGTTTTAGTACATTAAGTAGTTTCTAAGAATCCGAATCGGATATTCCAGAGCTGGGAGAAGGTTTTCCAATATTCTGGGCCTTCTGATAGGAGTTCTCTTCTGCTACCTCAACTTGTTTTCGCCAAATATAACCATTAGCATATCAAAAAAGAGCTCGAATAGAGCCTAATCAAACAGGTATTAAAAATTAAAATTTAAATTGAAAAAGAGGCCAATAGGAAACGAGCTGTAAAAAAATGTACTGCACTTCAATATTACCAAACGCACTCACAACATTTCATGACATCACAAATGATGTTTTTGGTGGCAACAATAAAACATTGCTCTTCTTATATAATGTTATTTATTACACCTCCGTGACTTACTACACATTAGTCAAATTGATCATTGGTAATTTACCTGTGCATTATTTTGAATTTGATGCTAGAATTTTACATTCCTAAAAGCTAGCTTGATAAAAATTATTACCTTTCTTTGATCATTTAAGGGGTATGGCCACTGTAAAATTTTCAAAAAATTAATTTTTTTTTATTTCTTTCAAAGAGTCCTCCAATATCATAAAAATAAGCTCCTATTCGATTTATGAAGAAAAAAAAAATTTTCACGGAGTTTGAACGGCCGCAGTGAGCCCGCCTGTGGCGCCGCCGGACCGCCCGACGTGTACTCGAGCGCGCAGCGCTGCTTAAACTAGTTTTCGGCGCTAAACCATTGAAAATGAGTAGCCGTCGATGAATAAATATCATCCACACAAAAATATGGCTATAGAGCAGCTACTAATGTCAGTACAACCTTTGAAAGTACACCCTTCAGTTGCTTTCTCTTTTCCATCCTCGAGTTTATTTCTTTGTTATATTTTAAATAATTTGTGTAATAATTCGTTACTTTTTATACTATTCAACATGAGCGACAATAAAAAAGTGTATAGAGGCAAAAATGGAACAAAAAAAAAGTTCTTGGTCTTCACATAGAAGCAATATTTCGAAGCGCAAACCGCCAAATCCACCATCACGTGAGTCGAGTACAGAAGATGTCAGCGCGTCGGCGAAGAAACATCAAATGTCAACAGCCGCTAGTAATTATATAGTAAATGACGAATTCGGTTATAGACTAATAAATTTTGTTGCCGTCATGAGTGCAATCGAACAAGTAGTTGTTTGTAAAACTTGCGGTAAAGGCATAAAAATTTCTGAAGCGGCTCCACCTGGTTTGGTTTTCAAGATCACTATTTGTTGTAATCAATGTGAAAAAAACAGAACTACCTAGTTACCCGTTTGTGAAAAATGGATATGAAATCAACCGCAGAATTGTGTTAACGATTCGACTATTAGGTGTAGGTTTAAATGGAATAAAAAGTTTTGTGCCTTCATGGAGCTGCCGCGACCAATATTCCATTCTTTTTACAACCGAGTTGTTGAATCAATATTCATAGCAACGAAGGCTATTCGTACTATAAGCATGAAAAAGGCAGCTGCTGAAGAGAAAGCGAGATCACTTAAAGAAGGACTGAGCGAGGATATTATAGTTTCAGGTGATGGATCTTGGCGGAAGAGAGGATTTGTCCGTCCGGCGCCGACTCTTGGTCTACATGGCAAAAAGCGAAGGCTACGAATACTCTCGCATCTCAAACGCATAAAGCTCCAATGAAACGAAGTTTTTGAAGCTATTAAGCCTGTCTATGAGGAACTGACGAAAGACGATCTGTTGAGTCGCTGCTTGGGTGGATTCACACAGAACAATAACGAGTTTCAATTCCATCGTGTGGCAACTGGCACCCAAGACCACTTCGAGCGGCAAAAAAGTATTGGATATAGCGGCTGATATCGCTGTATGTGCTTTCAATTACTGTCTGAGCAGCATAATGGGGCATAATGAACCTTTCGGGCTTGACAATAGGAGAAAAATGTTATAATTTTGGCAAGAAGTCGATGCACTCCGCGTCGATCTGGCTGAGGCGTCCATCACGGAAGCGGCAAGAGATGCGGGCTCGAGCTCAAAATCTTCGAGGACAGAAGAGGAAAAAAATCGTGCTGCAGAAGGCCAATTATATGGAGATGGCATCGCGGACTAATGGTGAAATTTTTTTTTCAACCTTTTACAACTATAACAAGCAAAAAATTGAATGTAAAACTTTAACGCGTTTTTCTCAAAACAGTGTTTTTCAAATCAGCCGGAAAAATAACTCGAACGATTTTCATCCGATCGACTTAACATTTTAATCATATATTTATAATTGCATTTCGCGAAAAAGTACCTGAGATTTTTTATAAATCAAATATTTTTAAATTTCCTCAGGTAGGTACTTCTCTAGGTATTGTGATGTAGTTTAACGGAAAATTTTTTGTTTTGTTCTAGGTAAAAATTGTGGATACTAGCTGAGCGCTTAAAAGAACACCTCGGAATGGAGCTACGGCCATTTTATTTGAAAAATGCGTTTATAAAATTTTTTCCGATTTTATAGTTTTATGTACTTATAATTATTTTTATAAATAAATAAAATTTCCATATAAAACAAATTATTTAAAAAACACATGATTATGCACCTGCTCCAGTGGCCATACCCCTTAAATACTCTCAAGTGCGAAAATATAAATGAGAAAAACCATCCGATTCCCAAATTTACAACGAATGTCTAGCCAACACCTTTTCATCAGATCCGATCACGTCATCTCAAACTTAAAAAATGTTCAGGAATTGTTCATGACCATTATTCGGAAATGGTAGTGAATTATTGTGGATTTGGTTAATTAAATGTTCAGCTTCATAATCAGAAGTTATTTTTCGGTTCATTGTCCGAAAGAATTAGCACAACGATGTCGTGGCAGAATGTAATTAACTTTGTGTTAATATGTACTTATATAGCACACCTCTATATATATTTGTAGTAGGCAGTACAAAACTGTAAGAAGTAATGTTGTCGTTTATAAGAAAAGCTAAAGATTATTATCTCATTTTTAGTTTAGGAAAACAAATAAAAGCCTTTCCGAATAAAGATTTTGCCAAATGCACCTTTAACCCATTTTCTTGGATTCTATATATCCAAAATTTAAACTCCCGAATCAAAATTAGGCCAACCAACTGGCTTTAACAGTTACTACCAAATTTGTAAATTTCTTTTCACATAATTTAACATCCTCCTACTTTTTTTCCCCATCTAACTCTTATTTCCTCTCACTTCCGAAATCACATAAAAATCACCTGAACAAAAAGCTAACTAAACAATAAAACCATTATCTAAATCGAAATTGAGTAGTAACGGACGAATTCCCGATTTCTATTTTAATGCAAAGTAATCATCGTAAATTAGAGACACGTTTGTTGAAACAATTCAAGAAAAATACAAATAAAATAACGTCGAACAACTGAAACGATTGAGTCATATTTAGACTTGATAAAAAAAGTCACTCCATTGTGGTAGTGATGAAAGAAAATCGGTAAAAAGAGGCAATTACTTGTATTTTTAAGAAAACGCGAATTGTGTTGTGACTTGAGAAATTCGAAACTGCTTTTATGTGCTGGTTCGTATTTAGTTGACTCGACAAAATTCACAATATTCTAAAGGCTATTACATACTATATACTACGTGGGTGGTGGCGTGTTATAACTGGTGGTAATTTGTGCAGAGAATGTTTTAATGAGAGGGTGGGCCAATTAAATCCAAGTTAATTCTTGGCTTTAAAGATGTAAAAGCTTCCTCCTTTAGTAGTGAAGGGGGTACTTCATTCCAGCATATCCTCCTCAGGTGGCTTTTTGCTCAAGAGCTCAAATAGGGTTAATGGTGATTATCCGTTTGTTGAACAAAATAATAGTTTTGGGTATGCGTGCGTGCGTGCTAGCGGCTGACAAATGTGAAACATTTAGGTAGGATGTTAAATTGCTTGGAAACGTAAGGATATTACAGCTAGTTTAGAAAGAAAAATTTAGTTCGATGTTAGTCACTTCTAGTTGCTAAATAATCTGCTACACTATGATCTCAGTACCCATCCTAACCCATGCATGAGTTAACCACAGAATCTCAAGTAGTCTCACAACACAGAATTAAGTATAAACTGTTCGGTTCAGTCTTTTGGCTTCAAAATTCGTGAATGTCTTTTTAGGGTTCGATAAAATAATTTTACAAAACCCTATTAAAATCGCGACTTGTCTGTCCGTCTCCCCGTCCGTGTGTCAGCAATTTTTCTCGCAAACTACTTAGGCTAGAAACATGAAATTTTGTGAGTAGGTGTAAAGTGGTGCCCTCTTCACAGTTTCACATCAAAAAAATTTTATATGGTGTTTAAGACTCTCGATGTGAGACGAGCCTTGAAAGCTAAAGATCGAGCACGTCAACGTTTTTCACGTGACAGATTACCTGAGTCACGTAATACTTTTTGTCATCTGAGGTCGATAGCTGAGAAAGAGATACAGATCGCTAAAGCTTCTTATTTCCATAGTATTGAAGGCTCTCTGAACTCAAATCATTCAAAAATATTTTGGGAATATATACAATCTCTCAAATTTTCTTCCAGTTTTCCATTCTCGCTTTATTTGAATGGCTGCTTAGCAACTTCACCTCTCGAGATTTTTGAATTTTTTAGAACTCAGTTTTCTTCTATTTTTAATGCTACTCCCAGCAATAGCTCTTTGTTCCCTGTAGTAATGAAAACACGGTTATTACTACTAACTTAAGTTTATTATAAAAATATCAACAGGTCGCGATGGCGTCTCAAACATAACAATCTAAATCTAAACGATATCTAAACATTATTGAAAATAATATGACGTGACATTCAGGTGGCAGCACATAACACGGTTGGTCTACTAGCTAAATCCTGAGAGTCGTTTTCCATACATGCCGGTTTTAGACGCTCTATGGAAATGTTTGTGATCTTATTCCCTACGCGTATTTTGAAGATTCGTTCATCTAAACGCTCGATGACTTCATGAGGACCGCTGTATGGCTGATGCAGAGATTTTTTTCCAGATCCCTGTCTAATAAACACATGGCTGCATCTGGACAGGTCCTTGTGCACAAAAACGCTTTTTTGGTTGTGGTGTGTGGCAGGTGTCGGTTTTAGTGCTTGCATTTTCCGTCGGAGCTTTTCGATGAAAATGTGCGGGTTATCAGGAGACGAATCATCGCTTAAGAATTCTCCGGGCAACCGTAATTGCAACCCGTATCACATTTCCGCAGCTGAACATCCGATGTCATCTTTGAGGGATGTCCTTAATCTTAAGAGCACTGGTGGCAAAACGTCAATCCAATGTGACGATTCGTGGCACATGATTGCGGCTTTCAAGGAACGATGAAACCTTTCAACCATTCCATTAGAAACGGGATGATACGCTGTGGTTCGAAACCTGTTGCTGCCGATAAACTGTAACATGGCTTGGAACAATGCAGACTCAAACTGAGTTCCCTGGTCGGTGGTTATTGTTTCAGGTGTTCCGAATCTTGCCACCCAGTTTGTGAAGAATGCTGAAGCGATTGTATCTGCAGCGATGTCTTCCAACGGAATTGCTTCAGGCCATAGAGAAAACCGATCTATTACCGTGAATATGTAGGTGTATCTATAGGACGATGGAAGCGGACCAACTATGTCTGCGTGTATGTGTTGGAAGCCGCGATCCGTCGTTGGAAAGTTTTGCGGGATAAGAGTAACGTGTCGATGAACTTTAGATCGCTGACATGCTACGCAGTTCTTAGTCCACATTACTACTTCCTTTTTCATTTCAGGCCAAAAATATTCGCTGGAGACAAGTTTGCACGTGCTTTCCCGCCTGTGTGTGATAATCCATGAATTTTCTCGAGCAAGGGCTTCCTCAGACTCTTTGGGATATATGATCTTGGATTTCCCATTGATACATCGCAGAATAAAACATTTCCATCTCCTAATGGAAATTATTTTAGCTTTAGCGAAGTGTTCGCATTAAGGAGATGTTGCAGCTCTTCACCGTTAGCTTGTTCTTTTGCGATATCCTCTACACTTGGAGTTATGAATTCCGTGAAAGCGTCGATTCTGGAGAATGCGTCAGCAACAAAATCCCGTGAGCCTTTAACGTAGGAAATTTGCGTCGAGAATTGGCTAATGAATTCTAATTGTCGCATTTGCCGTGAAGCTTTGTCCGAACGTTGTGAAAAGGCGAAAGTTAAAGGCTTGTGGTCAGTCTCAATCGAAAAATTCCTTCCTTTGACAGCCTCGTAAATAGCTAATAACTCCCTGTCATACGTGCTATATCTTGTCTGCGCTGGGTTCAATTTTTTCGAAAAAAATCCTAGTGGTCTCCATGCATCAATTAGTTTTTGCTCCAAAACAGCATCAATAGCTACTTCCGATGCGTCGGTTCGGAGAATCAAAGCAGCTCCGTCGTTAGGGTGAGCCAATAATGCGGCATTTCCAATAATTGGAAATATTATTAGCGTTTTATTTTAATACGTCTTTATTGTACGGATATTACTTTTGGAATGAACGATTTACATTGAGTGTGCGAATATTTATAGCAAAAAGAATGTGTATATGTATGCGTGAGTATTGTTCTAGAAAACGAAATGTCAAAGAAGTGTTCCAGCATAAAAATAAATTGACAAAACTCTTAATACTTAACACCAATCATCGTTTTGCTTTCTTCGAACGCTTTCTTAGTTGTTTCTTTCCAAATAATCGACTCTTTGTCGTTTGACTTTTTATCACCCAAATAAGCATTTAGGGGAGCAAGTACGTCTGCTGCATTCTGCAAGAATCGCCTATAGAAATTGATTATTCCTAAGTACCTGCGAAGCTCCGAAAGATTTTTTGGTTGTTTGAAATCCGTAATGGCTGCTATTCGATCCGGTAAGGGTTTGGTTCCTTCACTCCAAATTGAGTAGCCTAAAAACTTTACCTCCTTTGCTCCGACTACGCACTTGGGTGTATTTATTTTGACGCCATATGCCTTCAATTGGTCGAAAACTTCCTGCAGATTTTCGTGATGCTCCTTTGGGTTTTTTGACGCTATAAGTATATCGTCGAGATAGGCGTAGCAGAATTTCAGTCCACGCAAAACGGTGTCAATAAATCTTTGAAACGTTTGCGCAGCGTTCCGTAAGCCGAAAGTCATTCGACAAAATTCGAAAGATCCAAATGGCGTGATGACTGCAGTCTTTGGTATATCATCAGGATGTATCGGAATCTGGTGATATGCGCGCTCCAAATCCAAAGTGGTAAAAATTGTTTTGTTGTACAAATGATTCGCAAAGTCTTCGATGTGAGCGATGGGATAACGATCGGGAACCGTTATCGAATTTAAGCGACGATAGTCACTGCATGGTCTCCAATGTCCGGATTTTTCTGGACGAAATGGAATGGACTGGCCCAAGGACTGTCAGATGGACGGCAATATCCCATCGAGACCATGTAGTCGAATTCTGATTTAGCAGCCGCATACTTTTCTGGTGGAAGACGTCTCATTCGTTCAGCTATTGGTGGACATGTTGTGAGTATTCGATGGCAGATGTTGTGCGGCAGAGAACTGTTGAAATTTGAGGAGGATGTGACTTCAGCGTATGTTGATAGCAGCTCGCGGAATTGATTATCCTGGGCTAAAATTGTAATTTTTCCTGAATCCTTGCAAACTTTTGCGAGAGTAGAGAGTTGCGTGTTGCCATCCACCAGCTGTTTGTTCCTTAAATCCACCATTATGTTAAATTCAAGAAGAAAGTCTGCACCGAGAATTGGACGTGCTACGTCTGCGATTGTGAAAAACCATTTCATCGGCCGTCGTAATCCGAAATCGAGATCCATCAGTTGTTCACCGTATGTGGTGATCACGGTGTTCTTTGCTCTGTGTAGCTTTAGAGGCGCTGGTGTTTTACGAAGGCAGTGTTTTTCAGGGGGAATTACCGACACATCAGCTCCGGTGTCGACCAAAAATAGAGTTCCGCTGCGACGTTCTCTTATGAGTAAGCGGTTTTGGTATTAGCCGTCGTCATCTACTGCACATGACAACGAGCATTTTAGTTTTCCGTCACGAAAGTCCACGGTTTTCGACACTTTAGCGCTTTTGCGCCGAATCGACGATGGTGGAAGCAAACAGTTCGGGAACGAGATCGCGATTGGTTTTGTTTCCGGCGGTAGGACGAACGTGAATTGTTTCTGCGTGAGTTGCACATTTCGAACGCTTCAAGCCTTTTTGTGAGAGACGCAATTTCATTTCGTAGATCATTGTTAACGCTTGATGCGCTATTCCCGACGGCGGCTATCGAGGCCATTCCGCTTTCTTGCTAAAATTTTGTCCGCCATTAATGTTAATGGCTCGATTCCAATTTCAGAAGTCACTGTCAATATTGCACGCACTCGCGGTGGTAAGCGACGTAGCCAAAGAGCACGCACATCATCTTCACCGAGCTGGTTTCCTGCGAGAGATTTCATTTCGCGCCACAGTTGAGATGGTCTTTTATCCCCAAGTTCTAAGTCCGTGAGCACTTTTGTTAACGCTTTTTCAGGCGAGTCTGTGAAGCGAGATATAAGCGCGTTTTTTAATGCCACATATGCGTCCGATGTAGGCGGCGATTCCACAATATCGGCGACTTGCTCCAAAATGGCAGAATCAATTGATGAAACTATCGCGTTAAAACGGTTAGCATCACTTAATACTTTATGAGTCGCGAATTGTGCTTCAACTTGCACGAACCATAAAGTTGGCTGTCTTTGCGAAAATGGCGGCAGCTTAAGCGTCTGTAGTGATTCAATATTGCCTAAAAAATTTTCAAATGAACGAAGCGGAATTTCGGGTGTCGCGGGATAGGTTTTATTATCTGGAGAATTAGACATATTGCGCGTTTCACTAGTTTTGCACGAGGTCACCAGTAGTAATTAAAACACGATTATTACAACTAACTTAAGTTTATTATAAAAATATCAACAGGTCGCGATGGCGTCTCAAACATAACAATCTTAATCTTAACGATATCTAAACATTATTGAAAATAATATGACGTGACATTCAGGTGGCAGCACATAAAACGGCAGTGCCCTACATTCCCAATCATACATACGCCATCTTCATTTCCTTTTACTTGCTATCCGGAAAATGTTATGAAGCTTATTTTAGAACTTAATGACTCTGTTAGTTCAGGTTTCGATGGTATTCCTAATCATTTTGCGAAATCATTAGCTACTTCTGTTTGTGTCCCGCTTTCCTTTCTCTTCAACTCTAGCTTATCTTCAGGCCCTTTTCCTTCGTGTTGGAAAAGATCCTATGTTACTCCTAATTTTAAAAAAGGTAGCACCTCAGACGCTGCCAATTATCGGTCTATCTCCTTATTACCCTGTTTCTCCAAACTGCTGGAGAAAATCGTGTACTTGCACCTTTTTTCACTTTCTCATGATTTGTTCGTTCTTGAACATGGTTTTATCAAAGGGCGATCAACTTTAACGAATTTGTTAGAATTCATGAGCGTTGCTTCAAAAGCCATGGAGGACCGTTTACAAGTCGAAACCTTCTATTTGGATTTCTCTAAAGCCTTCGACTCAGTAAATCACAATATTTTGCTTAGTAAACTTAAATTTCTTAACGTCCCTGATTATTTGCTCCACTGGTTATCCTCTTACTTATCCAATCGTGTCAGTCAGGTATCTTTTCAAGGCTGTCTTTCTATCCCTTTCCATCCGACTTCAGGTGTTCCTCAAGGATCCATTCCATCCATCCGTTGTCATCAACTCCTCCCGCCTTTTTTATGCAGATGACGTCACAATTTTCAAAGTAGTGTCGTCTGACGATGATTGTGCCTTGCTTCAAGAAGCTTTGAATGCCATTTTATTTTGGAATTCTTATAACCAACTTACTTTAAATGTTTCTAAGTGCATCCATCTTTCATTTTCTAATAACTCTTGCCCTATAAGCTTTAAATTTTCGTTAAATAATTCGTACCTAAGTACGGTAACACATTTCAGGGACTCAGGTGTCACTTTCGACTCTAAATTAAAGTTCGACGTTCATATTTCTGAAATTACTTCTAACGCCTCTCGCATTTCTGGCTTGATCTTAAAAATTCCTATATTTTTTTCCGATCCTTTATCGTGGGTTAAATTATATTCTAGTTTGGTTCGTCCCATCCTTGAGTATTGTTCGCCAGTTTGGTCGCCTCATTTGAAGTGTTTGAAGTTCACGCTAGAAGCTCTACAAAAAAGATTTAACCCGGATCGTCTTATTGAAGTTCCAGATTCCCTACATTTTTTATGAATCACACTTATATTCCTTCGCTGGAAAGGCGTCGACCCTACCTTGATGAATGTTTCCTTTACAGGCTTTGCCATGGTTTGCTCGATACTCGGCTAGTCAACCAGGTTCCAGTGACGCGCGTTATGCGTCGAATATCTTTGATATTCCATTCGCACGTATCTTGGTGTATTTCCACCCACCCATACTCAATTTACCTCATAACCATGATGACCTTCAGCTTGGGCCCTTCCCCCTCTCGTATTTAGTTTATAAAAAATATGTCAACTCTCTTCTTCTCAACTCTTAGTAATTTTTTTTTATCCTCGTTTTTGCACTTTTCATTACATTTATCTTGCTATTTGCATGTCTTTTTTTAGGGTTTTGTAAAATAATTTTACAAAACCCTTCTAAAATCGCGTCCTGTCTGTCCGTCTGTCTGTCCGTCCGTCCGTCCGTCCGTCCGTCCGTCCGTGTGTCACAGCAGTTTTTCTCGGAAACTACTGAAGCTAGAAGCATCAAATTTTGTATATAGGTGTAAAGTGGTGATCTCTTCAAAGTTCAACTACTAAAAAATTTTATAAGGTATTTAAGGGGGGTCTCCCCATGTAGGGGAGTGACCCCCCGAAAAAAAAATTTCATTGAAGGTAGCCGATATGGGTATCAAATGAAAGGTCTTGATGAGAACTTTTCAAAACAGGTCTTAGTTTGGCAAAGTTTGCTTCGAGGGGCGCACAGGGAGGGGAAATACACGAAAAATTTGTGTCCCCCCCTCGCGATTGGACACCAGTGATCCGAAAAATCTGAAAAAAATCACGAATGTAGGCCTTGATGAGTACAACAACAACAAATACGTGAGAAGTCGCAATTCACTCAACTTTGTTAGTAATAGTATGATTTATCGATTTTATGTTTTCTTGAATAAAATCTTGACGCTACCCTTAAATTCAATGAAATTCAGTACACAGATGTCTATTTATAAGATTGATCAACCCTGCAAGTTTCATAAAGATTGCATCATATTTAGCGAAGTTATAGCGGTTTGAATTTTCCTGTGTTACTATGGAACAATATGCGCTGCATGTATTACTATGGCAACATATGGCTATGGAACAGCATGCGCTTTTTACCGACTCAGACACTACAGTTTTGCTAGGATTTGCATGAAAATTTCAGGAATGATAGGTGTCATGAATAACTTTGGGAATCAGTTCAGCTAGTGGTATCAGTAATCGTAAAACAAAATAGTGGCTGTTTTAAATGCGAAGATTGAATAACTTTGAGTTATTTTTTCCCAACTTCAACGTTTAAGGCGCATGCTTTGAACACTTGATTCAATTTAATGAATGACTGAAGCTGAGTACCTACAATTAATACTCATAAGTCAAGGAGGCGGGAGGGAGCTTCTAACAAAAGGGCTTTGTAACAACTCTAGGATTCGAAAAAATTGGCTATTAATCGATGATAACAGTACAGGAGAGTGGCCCCTGAAAAAAAATTCATCAAACGTAGCCGATATGAGTATGACATGATAGCTTTCTTGGGAGCTTTTCAAAACAGTTCTTAAACTGTCAGTTTTTGCTTCAGTGGGGGCACGGGGGGAAATACATGAAAAATGTGTTTCCTCCGTCGCGAATGAACATCTGAAATAATTATCAAGGGAGATATTTATGAGTAGAACAATAACAAAAACCTCAGAAGTCGAAATTCTTTCAACTTTGTTAATAAAAGTATGGTCTTCGAATTTCATAGTTTCTCCAATAAAATCGTCATTGATATGCTTCTTGACTTTATACAATCTGGTGACTGCATTTTGAAAATTGAATACAAAACCCTTCTGACATGAGCGTAGGTCTGTTTACCCAACTTGTTTCTTTCTCCTTGCTATGCTATTACTTAATCTACTTTGCTGTGCTATTATTTAATCTATTTCGTAATTGGTTTTTCTGTTAAATAGAAATAAATAAATAAAAAGAAGGGCCTCCGCATATAGGGGAGTGGCTCCTGAAAAAAATTTCACCAAAGGTAGCCAATATGGGTAGCAAATGAAAGGTATTGATGAGAACTCTTCAGAACTGGCCTTAAATTGCCAAGTTTTACTTCGAGGGTTACAGGGGGATGGGAAATGTACGAAAATGTTGTGCCCCGGCGCGATTGGGCATGTTTGATCTGGAAAATCTGGAAAAAATCCTGGAGGTAAGTCAGAAGTACAAGATTAACAAATGCCTGAGGAGTCAAAAGTCGATCAATTTTGTTAATAATAATGCAAATTTTATATATTTATATATATTATAACTAATTTATAAATTTTACTTTCAATTTGGATTTAGAGGATAGGAGGAGTGAAATTAATGCAGCAGCTTTGTGGCTTTGATTATTGCTTTTCTTACATGTGGGTTCATTTTGAACCTGTTGTTGAGGTTCACTCCCAAATACCTCATGTTATCTTTTGGGTTCACTGTGTCTCCGTCGATAACCGCCCTTATCAGTTTGCTTTGCTGAACAGCTAGTTTGTGCCCTTTACCAATCGCATTACGGAAGCATATTATTTCCGATTTAGCAGCGTTGATTTGCAGCCCCCAAGGCTTTGCTATAATGTAAAATTCTCTTTGCATCATTTCCATGGCGGAAATGAGAAGAGTGTGACTGGCTAGAATTAGAATATCATCCGCGTACATGATCATGTTCGGGTTACTGGAGATGTTTTGGATTCTGTTTGTAGCGGCAGTATGCGGGATGTCGTGTAGGAAGAAGTTGAAAAGGTTTGTTCCCAATATGATCCTTGTGGGACTCCAGACAGGATAGGTATAGGTGTTGAAGTTCGGTGGGATATTTCAGTTGTTAGATATCTATTTTGTAGGAAGCTGTCAAGAATACGCGTGAGGGCCAGGGGACAGTTGGAATACATGAGTTTGAATTTTAGCCCATCAGTCCAAACGGAGTCAAACGCATTTTGTAAGTCTAGCGCGCATGTGACTGTGTATTGTTTTTTTACGACGGTGTCGTGCACAAGCATAATGGCATGTTCTGTGGATTTTTTTGGGTTGGAATCCGAACTGAAACTCCGGAATTAGCTTCATTGAAAATGCTCTAAAGCTTTGTAGTATGATTCTTTCCAAAATCTTACCAATATTGGAAAGTAAAGAGATTAGCCTGAAGTTTTTTACGTCTCCGTCGCAGTTTGGTTTAGGGATAAGGATAAAGTTGCCTCGTTTCCATCTTTCGGGAAAGTAACCATTGTTGATGCAATTGTTGAAGATGATTAAGCTTTTGGCGACAATTGCGCCGGATTTCCTTAGTACTTTATTGGGAATACCGTCTAGGCCCGAGGAGGTTTTATTATTAAGACCAGCTAGTATATCTTCTACTTCTGACACGTAGGTGAAAAATTCCCCGAATATTTGATGTTGGGGAGATACTGCCTTGTAGTTTGTGTGGTCTAGTGGTTAGAGCATGAACGCATAAGTCGAAGGTCCCAGGTTCAAATCTCGTTGGGAGCAACGTGATTTAGTTCGGGGGATTTTTCGGACAGACTAAGAGTGTTCACTCAGTGGTGATATGTACTGATTTAATCAGATCATATCATAGCTGAGCAGGCACACGGGAACATGGTACTGACCAAACCAACTTCCGAAAAAAAATAAACAAATAAATACGGTCATGAAAATGAGATACTCTAACTATCTCTAAGCGAAGGCCTGAGAGGGGCTGTAGTGCTACCAAGAAGAAGATACTGCCTTGTTGGTGTCAGAAAATATTATAAGGTATGAACCTTGGTAACGGATGTTTCTCGTTCTTACAGCCGATATCATTTCCTGTGCTCTTTCGTTCTCTGGGGCTCTTTCTCGGTACATGTTTCCGTAGAATGAGGAGATAACTCGCAGCTTTTCTTCAGGTGTAGAGAAGAGTAGCCCTCTGTGCTTGATAGGGTCCCGGTCGATGTTAAAATTATATGACCGTCGGCCCGTTAGTATATTAATTTCTCGAAAGACGTCTGAAGATGTTTTGAGTAAACTCAATCTTCTTTTATAATTTTCATTTATCTCACGTCTTATTTGCCACCTGATGCGGTTGGTTGGTTCTGTGATTTCCCCTTTGAGAGTGAGGTATTCCTGGTTTATACGATTATTGTGCCGGTGGAATAGTTTTCCGTTTTTGTTCCTTTATCTGTGCTTTGGTGTCTTGCGTAAGGCATCTGTATAGCCATTGTTTCGGTTTTTTCCGGCACATGTGCATCCATTCGTTTTAGTATAGACTCGGTTAGTTTCTAGATATGGATATAAATTTCCTGGTTGATAGGGTTCGGTTTACAAGGGGGGTGTAAATCGTCTTCGAGGCCTTTTCTAAACTCTGCCCAATCAACAGAGGCATAGGAGCGAAATTTTTCGGTATTTCTTCAATAGTGGTTTGGTTATTTAGGTGAAGAGTTAGTTCCAAACAATAGTGATCGGATATCGATAGTAGGGTTGCACATTGATAGGGAGTTGTGTTACCAGTTAGTAGGTCTTGTGACACTAGAAAGTTATCTAAGGGACACCTGCGTTGACGATGGCGCATGTTAGAAATGCACTCGACAGGAACCATTGATATATTCTTTGGCCGTTTGTATTCCGTGTGGAATCACCTCAATGCTCATGTCTCGCGTTGAGGTCTGCGCCGAGGAGGATAGAGTCGTGATTAGCAGCTGTTGATAGTATTCTATTAAGGGTCGGTTCTATTGAAGGTCCCAGGTTTCCTGGGATGCAAATAGATCCAATTAGTATTTTCCCATGACTACCATTGTCTTCGCATGTTTAAAATTGGTAGTGTGCAGGAAATGTCAGGGTGGTTAAAATTTATTTGGTCGACTGATAGGTGGTCTCGCTATATAATGGCGGTCCCTCTGTCTGCGTCGTTTCTAAGTACTTGGTAATTTTCTATTCGGACTTTGTGTGTCGGTTTTAAAACTGTTTCGTTAAGGTAATGTCTGGTTGAATGGATTTTGTAAAGTTAGACACGAATATTCTTTTGTCATGGGAAACTAGAGAGTTTATGTTGAGACAGATAGTAATCAGATTATTTACCCCCATACAGGTTAAGGTATAGCTCAATGAGCAAAACTGGCTTGTCCTGTGTTGGCGTGCCATCGTATTTCGGCCAGAATTGGGCCACTTAGGAGTTCTCCTGGTGACACTCCTAAAACTGTTTCGTAGTGGAGTCTTTGAAGGGGGTTCTCTTGTGGGATTGCGTTCCGGGGCATAGTTGAATTTCTTCCACTCGTGACTTCCGAGTATCGAGGTACTGATTGTGCTGATGTGGCTGTTGCTATTGGGGTTTGGATATATTCGAAAGATGGGGTTGAAATGGGGGTTGTTCTTTTATTTTTTAAAAGCGCTATCTTGTCTACCAATCTTCTCCTTTACGGGCATCCGGAGAAGTTTGATGGGTGGCCTTTCTCTTTGCAGAGGACACAGAGAGGTGGGTTGCTTGTTTTGTCAATGTCCTTTCTTGGGAATTCTTGGGGGTTGTGGGCCTCTCCACAAGCCACACAACTTGCCTGGAAGGCACTATCCGCCGAGACATGGCCGAAGCGCTGACATCTATAACACTGGAGTAGGTCACTCCTTCTGGGCTTTTCCCATGTCGCTTTCTGATGAAGGATGAAACGGAGCTTAAGGAGACGGTCTTGGTCTTCTTTTTGGTTAAAGATTATTTTGTATAAGTCGCCGGTCGCTTTAGACCATTCGGTGGTTAACGGTGAGACATTGTCGATTTTAATGTCCGGACATTGTATTTTGATGCATTCTCTAACCTGTGTAGCTCGGAATGCCGAGTCTACACCTCTGAGTACGACTGTATATTTTTGCGTTCTGTTGGTGTGAAGGAGTAACCTTCCGCTTTAGATCTGCGGATCAAATCCAGTAATTCATCATGGATGGCGACTTCGTCAACTGTAATTTTTAACTTGCTCGCGCTCAGGCGAGTAGTTCTATGCGTCGTTGTGGGGCTCTTTTCCCTGATTTTTTTAACTGTCATTGCTGTGATTCCTTCTACGAATATAGGTGGAGACCATGACTTTTTCTTTTCAGGGGCACACGTGTTTTGCTTGGAGATTATGTTTTCTTCTCCGGAAAGAGGCGCGTATGGGTTTGGATTATAGGGGGTTGGTGCTTGGATAAGAATGGGTAACTTTCTTTTAACTGCCGATTTACCTTGAACCGTTCTAAATCCTTTCGGTTCCGTGTTGATCAGGTCGATAATTACCCTGTTTCGAAACTTTTGTTGCAGCTTGCTCTACTTCCATTGTTGCCGACGGTAGTATTTCTTTCTTGGCCGCTTCCGTTCTTGGTGGCAACACCTTCTCGTCATTGTCCGCATCGGACCATCTTTGACTTGTTGGGGACTCGCTTTGTACTTCTGCTTTTGCCAGTTTTCTGGGCTTGATTTCCTTCGTTTCAATATACTTGTATTTTATTTTCTTTTTTACTTTGATTTTTCACATCTTAGTGTTTTCGCTTACGATGTGTTCGGTTTGACGTCTCACCATCCTCACCGTACGAGTCCCCAGGCACAGTCGCTTCCGGCGAGCTCTGTTGACATAGTTCGCTTAGGCAACATTCCACCGCTGCTTTCCTTTTTCGGACTGATCGTAAAAAAGAACTTACTAGAGCACCTGGATGCGTTGAGGATGCAGGGGTCTCTTTTCTAGCAATACTTTTTCCCTTCCTCCCCGCTTAAAACGGGCCTGCGGTAGCACAATGGTGCCTTAAGGTATAGCAAAACTAGACCGAAATGATGCGCCAAACGATTCCAGGCTAGGTTCTCAGATTAACAGGAGAGGTATTTAGTGGGTAGACCAGGAGCCTGGTGTGCCTACCTACCAGAAAGAAAAATTTCTGTCTACTCAACTTTTTGTTTTGCTTTTGACGAGTTTCTGATTTAATTTTTTTAAAGGGTCATCCATAATATGGTATCGTGTCTAGAAAATAAGAACATATTTTCCATGTGTTAACAAGCGCCTGCTTCAATAGATTATATTTCGGTAATGGTTGTCTACTTTTGGTTGTTATCTTTGAATTCATTTCACCCAGATGCTAACAGATTATAAAGTTACTATTTAGAGTGTGTTACTCGTATATCAAGTTGTTACCAAAAGCTATGAGAGTCGCATCATGTTCAATAGAAGCAAAATAGTTCGAGATTAAATTGCAATACAATGCCAGCTTCATTTGTACAGAAACAAGAAAAATAACGCTACAAATTCACAATAATGTCAGCCCGTCTTCTAAATCAATCTTGTCTATAAAACATCTTCCACCTACAAAAACAATTTCCTCAATAATAATTCAATCGTGGATCCTCCTACAACAATGCTCCAAATTTTCATGTAAATTCTACCTGAGTATCACATGCCGTATGTGGGGCATATAAAATATAAAAAATCACAACACAGCAAATTTGAAATCCAAAATAAACAATTCATTCTCATTTTCTTTTTTCTTTTCGCTGCCAAAAATATTTACATATTAATTCTGTTCTAGATTCTACGCCAGATGATTTGCGTTTGTTCACCTTTTAATTATTATTGTTGCTAGAAAAATGTAACAGAGCCACAGTTTTGGCCGTCACGCAATTGTTGATGAAGTGTTATCGCATTTCGCGAAATATTGAAAGCTTTTCTTTTACAATTTTATGCAAATACACTTAAGGGTTTTGTACATAAAATACAGCTAAAGTCAGTTATGTCTAATGTCAATAGGAATTTTACTAGAAAAAAAATCTAGAAAGTTAGTAAAAGTGAAAGGGAATGCAATAAGCAGTCGTCAGCGTTGCAAAAAATAAGTGGTCATGTCGTCGAAAATAATGTTTTTAACCAATTGTATCATTCTTGCTTTGCAGCTGCATAAAGCTAGACTTTTTTTTCTTGCTCGATACCAACATCGGACGGATCGCGAAATTTGCTAGACGAATTCAATTTGATGGTCGT